>JAKSZP010010921.1:0-82824 GCA_022478985.1 Massospora cicadina | reverse complement strand
ATCAGGCAAAAATTGAGAATCCATGGTGATAGACGTGGTCACTGATGCATAACTCAGAGAGCCCCTGTAGTGAGAACCAGTCTGGAAGCTTTGAATTACACTTCCAAAGGGGGCAGGTTGTATCTCAAAGTTACACTAGGCGGATTCTCCAAAAATGCAATGAATTAAATAAGAAAGTACAGGTTAAACTCGACCTAATTTCTTTTTTAAACAGAGGAAATATTTATAGGCTTTTTTATGGTTCATAATCTATCAGAGTAAATTAATCTCTGCGCGATTGAATCTTCAATCAGTTGATCAGGATCTGATTGATCATCAACTTTGATAGATTGCGATGGATTGCTTGCTCCTTCCAATGATGTTGGGGGAATTGAGGAAGGGGACTTTTTGGAGATATGCGAATTTGGTGAAATCCTGACAATTATGTTGTATGAGTTGGTCAGAGGTTATTGCCTTTTGATTAAGGGTTTATTATTAGTTTCTGAGCGTTAACAACGCTTTTGTTAGCGACTTGCAGGATAACCTTTTAGGTAATGGGACCTTTTACCAATTAACAGAAGGTCCCATTACCTAAGAAAGTTACTAGGTTAACAATGATAATGTGCTGGGGTTGAGCAAGAGATGGGACACGTTCCTTGATTTAACTCAGAAGGGGTCATATTTTAGTCAATGGCACAGTATGAGACAGATGAGGAAGATCACTATTTTGGATAACTCCAGAGGGCTAATTCATCAGCAATGGCTGCCAATCCTATTGGGGCACCAACTTAAGAGTCAGGCACCAGAATTCCTTTATATAAATCCCTTGTTTTTAATCAATAAAGCAGTAGTATTAAGTTCACTTGATATAATATTTAAATAGTTTTATAATTTATATGTGTATTATTGTATTAGAGTAAGGAGAGAAAAGGGTACGTCTTATCTATTTGTTGTTTGCCAACTCTTGAATAGATTTGAAGGGAAAGGTTCCCTGTCAAACGTTTCTCAGTTACTCAGGAGGAGATTCAAAGGGAGAAGTTCACTTGTAACCTCTGAACCTATAATAAGTTAAGTTGAATTATTTAAGCTCCATTATATGGAAGGGAAAAGTTTCTTTATCCCAGAAGTACCTATAAGGGTTAGAAGGAAGAGAGCTAGCACCAGTCTAGCGTTGGAGACGATAATTAATGTGGATATTAAAATCTCAACTAGGATGATAGTCTTCCTACTATAGGTGACCAAATTACCTTATATCAGCAGTATAATCAACATACGCATTAAAGCCTGTGCATTAAATCATAAAAAAGTTTACATCTGGTTCTCACTACAGGGGTAGTTGAGTTTTAAGGCCAAGGATTACAGAGGAAAGTATCAGCGGAATGTCATACAAGAATAATTTCCATAAGCTGTGGACAGAATAAGAAACTTCTAAAAAGAATGCGCTGAACTTAGTGTCACAAGTTAACCTATCTGTTTTAGATGAGTGAGTGGAAAAAGATGAGGAGGAAAGCAAACATGTTGCAAAGGTCAATAATGATATTTATGAAAAAGTCACCTCTTTGGTATTTGAAGGAGACTGAAGTAATCAAAGAGTCACTATTTCTAAAAAACTAAGAGAATTGGATAGAGAACGCTTCTTCTGGATTCAGAAATACATAGCAAAGATCCTAAAGCGCTTACAAAAACTCAAAAGTTACAAATTTAAATGTGACCAGATGGAGACACATGAGGATAACAACAACATGCATGAAAGTTCAGCTGGGAAAGTACAAATCCTGAAAAATATGCCTGAAGCTTTTGCTGAAAACTTGGAGATGACTCACAAAAACGCATCCATTGTTAGTCAGGTTGCTAATCAGGAATCTGCTGCTACAGTAGCTCTCGGTGTAACATTTCTCTTGACTGATGACAAAGTTTAAAATAACCCTAAAGCTGTAAACTAGCAGAGAGGTTGAAAAATGAGAAGATGTCATGAAAATAGAATACTTAATTGAGTTAAAAAGTTTCAATATCTATAGGTCATGTGAGGATATGATGCTTTTAGGGCCTTTGGAGCCCAATAAAATCATGATTCCTCACTGCCTTCCACTTTTGATCGCCTGGTCAATACGCTCATTGTCTGTGTTTTCTTCATGACTAAAGTGGTGGGGGCCTCGACTATTGAGGTTTGGGAAGTGTGGATAGGATTTCTGAAGGCATATCCATTGATACTCATGCGCATGATGATTTTTGATCGAATATCACATCAGTGTTTTCAGGGTAAGTTTCTGTTCATGCTGTCTTGAGAGTTGACCTATTAGGGTTCAATTCAGAAGTAGGGATTTTGACTCTCATCACCTCTAATCCCAACAATGCTTTCCTCAAAATCCTGTCAGAGGGGGGTATAAGGCCAAAGAGATTGACCATGTACTTGGCCACCACTGTCCCCTGATTGACATCTACAATGGAGAACTCCAAGTTCACCTTATAATGACCTTATAAGGTCCAGACCTAAAACATCAAGTCTTCTCTGTTGACCTCCAGGTTGATGGCGATAAAAGAGAATGAGGTCACCTAATTATAAATTAGTAAGGAGGGTTGTCCAAAATTAGATCAGGATGTCTCCCTTTCTGTGGTGGTGACAATGTTTTATGAGCCAGGGCTTGAAGCTGAACAATTTTATTGGCTAAAGACCTCATAGTTAAACCAGAGTTCTAAGGTATTAATGTGTTGAGCAGGGACTGGATGTTACTTGGTATGCGAGGAGCACGCTCATATAGAGCTTCAGAGGGACAACTTGGTGATTTAATGTTAACTTATTTGTTAAGGCAAAGTTCTAAATAAATAAAGATCCAGAAAGCAGGGTCAGAGGCAGCCATCTTCTGCAAAATAGAAATGAGAGTTCCAGTAGCACGTTCCATCACCCCCATTAGTCAATGGGTTGTAAGGTGCAATAAAACTAAGGTTAGTTACAAAAAGCAAATTAAGCTCTTAGACTACCTGTAAGGTGAATTTTAGCCCCATTATCCAAAAGTAAAGTTTGTGGGCATCCATGCTGGGTGAAAATGGATTGAATAAGAAATAGAGCCGTGGCCTTAGTAGTGGCAGTGGAGACAAAGATTTCTTCAACCCATTTAGTCAAATGGTCTATGGCTAAGAGGATGTATCTATGGCCATGAAATTCAGTGGGAAGAGGTCCTACTACATCAGTGCTATTAAAATTAAAGTCTCCTGATGGGGCAATGACTAAGTGCTGATATTGGGGACTGGCTCAATCTTAGGATTGGCATGTCATACACGCCTCCAGGACCTCTTGGATGGTTTCTACCATTTGGTCCCAGTAGTATCGTTTCTTTAGCCATTCATGAGTCTTCTTTACTACCCGTGTACCCATAGTCAAATGCCCCTCTGAGATATTATTGGTTCAATTAAGAAGGACAGATGTAGGGGAGCCATTTCTCATTAACTTTTTGTATAGCATTCCTTCCTTAATTTGAGTATCTTGGGTCATTTTTCAGAGTTTGGCTTGGATATTAAGAATTTTTAAATCCCAAAGTTCAGGCCAGCCAATTAGATCATACATTCAGTCCTCCTTGTGGGTCAAAGCAGCCAGTACTGGAATCCTAGAGAGACCATCAGCTTTCTGTTAAATCAATCCTGCAAGATGGACAATATTGAAATTGTAGCTCTGTTGCCTTAGTGCCCATCTGGCTAACCTGCCATCTGGTCTCTCATCTGTTATAGCCATCAAAGCAAGGAGTGGTCAGTGACAATGGTTAAGTGGGTTCCAAGGATGTAGGGCCAGAAGTGTCTGATTACAACAAGACAGCCAAGCATTCCCATATGGTAATGCTATAGTTCCGTTTGGCCTTTCCTAAGGTTTTGCTAAAATAAGCTAAGGGACGATTAACATGATACTCGTTGTGCTGAGCTAGGATGGCCCCAAAAGCAACATCACTCACATCTGTGTAATAGCAAGAAAGGTTGATCAAAATGTGGATGAACTTAAATGGGTTTAATGCAAAGAGAAGTCCTCAAAGCATTATGAGCTTGTTTTTGTTCTTGATGCTGTCATGGAAATGGCTGATAAGAATTAGACTGGGCTCCCAGTCAAAGTGTGTGAGCACCCAGTGGAGAGCCCAGAATGCCAAGGGCACAACAGTCCGTATGACTAGAAGAAGGGGGATCTAGTAGGGACGTGAGGAAAGTAAAGGTTTATAAAAGTACCGAAGGCCCCCAAGGCAAACCAGATGGTTGCAATGGGGGCAACCGCGAGTCTTGCGGGGGCAACCCCCAAAGGCGGGAGAGGTGGGGAGGATGATGAATCCTCCAGGGTGCGCGGTTGCTGGCATTTGGTTATGGGTAGGTGGGTCTGTGCGCCAGAGAGGGGCAGCACAAGACCCACCGCACAAACAGGGGTGCTGTTGGAGGGAAAAATGGGCCCAAGACAAGCGTTGGGGCCAAGTTCCCCTTGGTTAGGGTACTCAGGGGCCCTTAGGTGGGTGGGATCAATGGTGGACAAGCCAGGTGTGGGGGCTGAGCTCATGGGCATTGAGGCGGGGCGCCCTGAAACTGCTCCAATAGGGGAGCGCTCTTAGGAAACCTGTCAGCAAAGTGAACGGATGGGTTTTCATTTAACAGATACACAAAAATGGATGGAGAGTTGACTCCATCATCGAGAGCAAGGCAGTTCACTGCGGATATGATCCACCACTGCGTGGCAGGGTCAAGCAACTGGACGACCCATTCGGCGATCATTGGGATAATTATTTGGGTGGCAGCATGCTTTGCTGGATCAATCAGCAGAATTTAGAATATAAAAAACCAACAGGTGGAGTCCACAACAAGGCATTCAGGGTAATTGACTTTATTTTGGCACAAAGTGCAAGGAGAATAGAGAATGAACTGAAAACTGCCCATCGACAGAGCAGTTGCCTTAAGTATTGGGTTGGGGATTGGCGATGGGGTTCGGTTGGCTGGCGGGTAGGGAGTGGATGGATGGTTTCCAAAATCTTGGCAAAAATCAAAAAAAAATTTGCTGATTTTCCCAAATTTTTGGGACTAGACCAGGTCGATGGTACCAATCTGGGCCTTGACCATTTGAGTCAGGCAGCTCAAGCAGTTCAGATTTCCTGGAGTCATCCCAGGGGGCTGTGGCCTTGGTGCTCAGTTGTCCACAACCCAGTCTCAACTCTTAATTTGGTTGTCTATTTGATCCAAGCTTCTTGGATCTGTTCCAAGGGGTGGGGCGACTGGTCTGAGTCACTAGTGGCCTGGTTCAAAACCCAAATTGAGTTTCGATCTGATTCTTGGACCTGGCCAGTCCATACTGGCTCCGTTAGCCCAGAATCTGCAGGCGGGGCTCCAATACTTGCGCTGGCAGTTTCTTCAAAATTTTGGTAAATTTTCCCTGGTAAGTGGGGGGTCCCAGGGGCCCGCCCAAGGCCCCTGGCCTGCATGATCCCCTGGCAGGTCCCCTCTATTAATTTTATCAGGGTTGGGGAGGGGGAAGGGAGAGATTTGGATATCTCTAGGTGGAAGGGCAGTTACCCAGCGCTCATCAACCATGTGCATCAGGTCACTCAACTGCAACTGGCGGTCCACTTGGGCCTTTGGCCCCTTTTGGTCTGAAAAGGATGTTACTCCCTATCCAGTTGTAGGAGCTGGTCCTCAAGACTTACACTACCCTTTCCTTTCTCAACAGGGAGGAGGCAACCACCTGGGGCATGAACCAGGGCAAAGTTCTTGTGCCTCTCTGGGAGCTTTATGGCCAGGATGGCTGCAATCTTCTGGGGTGGAAGGGGGGCTTCCAGGTGGGAGTTGTGGAATTCTTCTATCATGTCCTTGCAATTTGCGCAATTGCGTGAACTCACCCAGCTGTTCTCATATGAGGAGTAGCCTTTCTAGGCAACCAGGTATTGAATGGATCTGCAGGACCTCTGGGAAGCCAGGGTAGCCTCCACCTCCACTTCCTGGGATTCCCCAATGAGAATCGGCTCTGGTAATGTTGTCCTTTCCCCTTTGAAGGGGGTCAGGAGGGAGGTGTGGAAGATGTTATGCTGCTTCCAGTGTGCGGGCAGCTTTAAACAATAGGCTCCATTGCCTAAGTCCTTCTCCACCTCGAAGGGGCCAGAGCATTTGGCTGTGAGTTTCTGGGTGGGGGCTTTTAAGGGAAGATTGTGGGTGTCCAGCATGACAAGGGAGCTGACTTTAATCTCGTGTCCAGGTAGGCGCTTATTGTCAGCAAACTTTTTGTAATCCTCAATGGACTTTGTCAAATGTTCACAAATCAGGTTGTGTGTCTCACGGAGTGCACACACATGGTCTTCAGCTTCAGGGACTGTTGAGGAGAGCTGTGGGCCAACTTGGAAGGAGGGGTTGTAACCCAGGGTGGCCTCAAAGGGGAGAGTTGTTGGTCGAGGAGTGGAGTGAATTGTTGTATATAAACTGTGCGAGGGGTAGGTCCTTGGCCCAAGTGTCCTGTGAGGCCGTCGTATAACAGCGCAGGTACTGCTCCAGTACCTGGTTCACCCGCTCAGTCTGCCCATCGGACTGGGGGTGGTAGGCCGTGGATCTGCAGGGCTTGATGCTGAGGAGTGTTAGCAACTCTTCCCAGAACTGGGCGGTGAACTGGGGACCCCTGTCACTCACTACCTCTTTAGGGAGACCAAACATGGCAAAGACATGGTTGACGAATAAATTTGTGGTCTCCACCGCAGTAGTAGAGGAGAGGCAGGGGATGAAGAGGGCAAACTTGTTAAAAAGATCAGCGACTACCATGATAGCATCTGAGCCATTAGAGTGGGGGAGCTCCACGATGAAATCTACTGAGACTGAGGTCCACGGGCCTTCTGCCTGCTGCAGGGGGTGTAGCAACCCCTTTTTTCCAGATTGGTCCAATTTTGCTCTGGCACAGGTGACACAGCGGGAGATCCAGGCGGGGATGTCCTTTGAGGACCCTGGTCATTTGTAAATTCTCTTTATGAGATCAGCGCACTTCTTGATGCTAGGGTGCCCAACGTTCTGGGGGACATGGTGTTCTTTGATAACACAGTTGCATAGGGATGAGGGGACCCAAAACCAATCACAGAACCAGATGGTTCCTCCCGCAGGGTGTATGGGGCTCTCTTCTGATTTGAAGACTCTAGGTCAGTATAAAGCTCTAACCCTTCAGGGCAACAGGTCTGGGCAGTGAGGATGTGAGGGAGGAGCGGGGCATTGGGGGCAAAGTCAGCAAAGGCTACTTTGGAGGAGCTAAGGAGAGGATTTGAGAGGGGGGCACTACAGTGGTAAGCTCTAGCAGGTCCTCTCCACCATTGGGTGATAGCAATGGGTTCCAGCTGAGAATGTCCAGCAACACATTCAGGGGGCTTTTTATGAATTCATATTTAAAATAAAACCCAAAGAGGTCCTGGTATGTGCGAGTTTGGCGGTGCCCCAACTTCTGGGGCTTGCAGTAGTATAGTAATGCCTTATGGTCAGTCTGAACAGTGATTTCATGCTGGGCGCCTTGCAGGAGGTATCGCCAGTGGGTGAGTGACCACGCCACTGCCGCTAGCTCCTTGTCATATATTGGCCATGCTTGTTCTGTGGAAGTGAATTTGTGGGAGTAGTGGGCCACTGGGTGCTCAACCCCCTCATGCTCCTGTAGCAGCATGGCGCCCACTGCCACTGACGAGGCATTGCAGGCTACAATGAAGGGGTGGGAGATGTCAGCATGATGCAGGACTGGGGCAGTGAGGAAAACCTCCTTGATAGACTTGAAGGCCTGCTGGCATTCTGGGGACCACTTGAGGGGGCGTTTTTCCCAGTGAGGGGGTGAAGGGGTGTCACCAGTTGGGCGAGGGCTGAGGAGAAGTTTTTAAGGAAGGTAATGGTGCCAAGGAAACTTTGGAGTTGTTTCTGTGTAGTAGGGGTAGGCCAGGACTGGATTGCCTCAGGCTTAGAGGGTGGAACAGCATATCCATCCTTCAGAATGAGGTTACCTAAGAAGGTCACTTCATCTCAGAAGAATTTGCAATTTGAGGGTTTCACAAAGAGCCCTGCTTTATGGAGAGCTGCCACCACTTCTTTAAGATCCTTGGCATGTTGCTCTGGGGTAGGGGAGTGGATCAGAATATCATCAATGTAGGCTACAGCGCATGATAAGCGCAAGTCCCCAAGCACATCATCGATGAGGCGTTGGAAGGTAGCTGGAGCGTTCTTCAGTCCAAAGGGCATCACTCTGAATTGAAAAAGACCCTGGCGGGTGCGGATAGCTGTGAGCCACTCTTGTCCTCTCACCACCCTCACCTGATTAAAGGCGTTCACCAGATACAGTTTTGAGAAGACCTGGGATTTGGTGATGGCTTGGGCAATAATCTGCTCTAAGGGCAACGGGTAGGGGTTAGGGATGGTGATGTTGTTGAGGTGGACATAGTTGATGCAAGGGCGCAGGGTGCCATCTGCTTTACAAGCAAAAACTATGGGGGAGGTAACTGGTGAAGATTTCTTGATAAGCCAACCCTTCTCTAGCATCTCATCTAGCCAAGTCCCCAAGGCCTTGTCCTCTTCCTCTGTGTAGGGGTAGAGGGGGCAGTTGATCTTGACTAGGTCAACCGTCAGCTGAAATGTTAGGTCATATTCAGAGTGTAGGGGAGCTTGGAAGCCAGCGACATGTCAAAGATGGACTTATAGGGGGTTAGGAAGGGTAGAAAGTCCAAAGGGAGGTCAATGGGAGCAGGGTCCGGGGGAGAAATAGGCCAGGGATGTGTCAAGGGGGAGGGTTTTTAACAAGGAAACTCTCCACTCAACTTGAGGTTTGAGAACAACAAGGAGTTATTAGCAAGATTGATGCGGACCTGCTGTCACCGCCACCAGCCCACCCCCAAGATTACGGGGTAGAGCAAGTCCTTTATGGCTGAGAAGTGGTCACAGAACCCAAAGTCATGGACAGAAAAGTGCAATGGGCGTTGGACGCGGTAAGACTTCATGGGCTCAGATGAAGCACCCAGGACCAAAGAGGCTTCTTCCAGTGCCAGGTCCAAGGAATGCACCACGCTGAGGTCAATGAAGTTGCCTGCCACTCAGGTGTCAAGGAGAGCTTGCACGGTAAATTCATCCAACTCTGAGGGGAAGGAGATAGGGAACAAGAAGTAGGCTTGATCTTCTTTATTGGGGTGGGCAAGAGAGAGAGCAGCCGAGGAGGGAGCATGACTCATCATTAAAAGAGATTGACCAAGAGGCGCTGGGCTGGTGTGGAACTGGGGAGGGTTTTTGCTTCCTCCTTGTCCCAAATGGGGCAGCGAGGGTTGATGTGTATGCCTGCTCCACTCTCTTTGAGGGGGGCCTCCAGGTTAACTGGGGGGTGGTGGCGCCAGAGTGGGCAGGCTCTGAGCTCTGGGGGATCAAGGGCCCACTTTCCTGATCCGGGGTGAGAGCAGGGGGTGCAGCAGGCAGGGGCTCTTCTGAGGGGGAGGTACCCAAGGTGGGTACAGAGGGGGCGCAGAGGGCGGTGAGGCCTGGGGCGCTTCCCTTGGCCGCGACCACTGGCAGGGGGAGAGGGGGTGGCACGTGGCCCCTCAAGAGCTGCAACAGCGCATGCAGGTGTATGTAAGGGCCTGGCCCCAACTTCATGAGCCACAGAGAATGCAATTTCTAAGGACCCGTGGAGGGGGTCCCAAGATGCATGGGCAGCTGCAGTGGGGTCCAAGGCAACTTGGAAGGCGGAGATGGCAATCTTGGGGGGATGGGCACTGTGGGGGCCAGGACTGTGAAGGCTTTGATCAGGGAGGGCAGGTCCGTGGCTGTTTGCCCTAGTGTGAACAAACGGAGGAGGCGCGCCAGTCTAGACTCAGGGGCCTGGACCACCAAAGCAACCAGCGCCAGTAGGGGGTGGGGTTCCCAGACTTAGCAGCAGAGTGGAGCACTCCCCTGACCCAGCGGTGGGCGTCCCCATCTAGGGCATTAAGGAGAGCTATGCTCTGCTGGGAATCAGAAGGAAGGGGAGTTTTCCCCCATTGGCAGTGAAGTGCACCTGAAGTTCCACCAGGACACTAAGGATTTGGTCGGCCACCTCATCAGAAGGGATAGGGGAGACTCCCAACCCTATCATGTTGACTGATGGGGTGACACTTGACGCCAGGGGTCTGTGGGTGGTGACCAGGTCAACACAAACTGTCAGCATACTCAGACAAATGAGGCCGCTGACCAGCAGGAGAAGGCCAGGTTGCAGAGAGAGTATGTTTAAGGTTAGGGCGTAGGTTAACGCTTTGCCAGTGCCAGCGAGGAGGGAAGAGAAGGCTGAGGTTATGGGTCAGTTCATTATGTCATGGAAATGGCTGATAAGAATTAGACTGGGCTCCCAGTCATGGTGTGTGAGCACCCAGAGGAGAGCCCAGAATGCCAAGGGCACAGTGGTACATGTGACTAGAAGAAGGGGAGATCTATTGGGGATTTGAGGAAAGTAAAGGCTCATTGTTATATCGAAGACCCCCAAGGCAAACCAGATGGTTGCAATGGGGGCAACTGTGAGTCTTGAGGGGGCAACCTTCAAGGGCGGGAGAGGTGGGGAGGATGTTGACTCCTCTAGGGTGCGCGGTTGCTGGCCTTTGGTTATGGGTAGATGGGTCTGTGCGCCAGAGAGGGCAGCACAAGACCCACCTCGTGAACAGGGGTGCTGTTGGAGGGGAAAACGGGCCCAAGATGAGCGTTGGGGCTGAGTTCCCCTTGGTCGGGTACTCAGGGGCCCTTAGGTGGGTGGGATCAATGGCAGATGAGCCAGGTGTGGGGGCTGAGCTCATGGGCATCAGGGCGGGGGCGCCCTGAGGCTGCTCTGATAGGAGAGCACTCTTGGAAAGCCCATCAGTGAAGTGAATGGATGGGTTTGCATTTAACAGATATGTGAAAATGGATGGAGAATTGATTCCATCATTGAGAAAGAGGCAGTTCACTGTGGATATGATCCACTGCCATGTGGCAAGGTCGAGCAACTGGACAACGTATTTGGCAATCATTGGGATAATTATTTGGGTGGCAGCGCGCTTTGCTGGATCGATCAGTGGTTTTTTGAATAGAAAAAACTAAAAGGTGGAGTCTGCAACAAGGCATTTGGGTTAATCGACTTTATTTTGGTGTAAAGTTCAAGGAGAATAGAGAATGAACTGACAACTGCCCATTGACATAGCAGTTGCCTTAAGTACTGGGTGGCTGGGGATTGGCGATGGGGTTTGGTTGGCTGGTGGGTGGGGGAGTGGATAGATGGTTTCCAAAATCTTGGCAAAAATCAAAAAAACTTTTGCTGATTTTCCTGAATTTTTGGGATTAGACCAGGTCAATGATACTAATCCAGGCCTTGACCATTTGAGTCAGGCAGCTCAGGCAGTTCAGATTTACCAGATTCATCCTTGGGGGCTGTGGCCTTGGTGCTTAGTTGTCTGCAACCCAGTCTGAACTCTCAATTTGGTTGTCTATGCGATCTGAGCTTCTCAGATCCGTTCTGAGGGTGGGGGCAACTGGTCTGAGTCACTGGTGGCCTGGTTCAAAACCCGAATTGAGTTCTGATCTAATTCTTGGACCCAACCAGTCCAGACCGGCTCCATTAGCCCAGAATCTGCAGGCGGGGCTCTGATACTTGCGCTGGAAGTTTATTTAAAATTCTGGTAAATTTTCCTGGTAATTGGGGGGTCACAGGGGCCCGCCCAAGGCCCCTGGCCTGCATAATCCCCTGGCAGGTCCCCTCTATTAATTTTATCAGGGTTGGGGAGGGGGGAGGGGAGATATTTGGATATCTCTAGGTGGAAGGGCAGTTACCCAGCGCTTATCAGCCACGTGCGCCAGGTTGCTCAACTGTGACAGGGGGTCCACTTGGGCCTTTGGCCCCTTTTGGTCCAAATGGGATGCTGCTCCCTATCCAGTTGTAGGGGCTGGTCCCCAAGACTTACAGATGCCACTAAAAAGGCAGCAACTTTTGCAGGGGGTAAAACAGGGGTTCAACGAGGTCAGCAAACTATGGGATGAACTGATTATAATAGCCAGCATTCCAAGAAATACCTGAATATTTCTCAGGATCTGGTGGTGCGACATCTTTTTGATGAAAATGGCTTTATCCAAACTTGGATGGATACTGTCTTTTGAGACCTTAAGCCCGAGGAACTCTATTTCTGATTGAAAATAAGAGCACTTTGAAGGGCTGAGTTTTGTCAAAACCTTCCTAAGATGATTAAAGTCTTCCCAGAGGTGTTCCACATGTCCACTGAAGTTTTTTGAAAAGACAGTGATTTTATCAAGGTATACGAGGACACAGGATTTTTTCAGGTCTTAAGGATCCCAACTATTGAGCGTTGAAAGGTTGCCAACGCATTGCAAAGGCCCTAGGGCACCCTAATATGCTTGAATATAGCCCTTCATTGGCTATGAGAGCACACTAGGTTTGGTCTTTGGGGGTGAGCTCCACTTTCCAATAACTGCTAGCAAGATCCATCATGGAAAAAAATCATGCCCTTTCAAGCAAGCGGAGAGAGTCATCAATTTGGAGTAAGGGATAATTGTCTTTATTGAAGATGGAGTAGAGCCAGTGGTAGTTCATCACCACCTAATGTCTGCCATCCTTCTTCTAAACTAACAGTAGGGGAGAGGCCCAAGGACTGCGCAAAAGCACAAATAGCTAAGCTTCAAGTATTTGCTTGAGCTTTACTGCCATCTGGGCTTCTTCAACTTTACTTTAAGTAAGTTCAAGAATGAAAGATGGAGCATTCCCAGTATCCACATAATGTAGTGCCACACTTATTTTTCCAAAACCATAGTTAGGAGGCCAAAAAGAGGTCTGTGTCTTTTACTAATAATTCTCTAACTTGGATCTGATGTTCCCCGCTGAGTTCCTTCCAAATACAAGTGTTGACTAGAGCTACTGGTAGGGCGTCTCCAAACCAGAATCCCTCAGACTTTCTAAGTTGTGGACATCATTGACAGCCTCTACCATTAGGAGGCAAAGATAAGCAGCTAGAGTATTAGGACCCACTACCCTAGGTCTGTCATTAAGGTTAGCCAACAACACGAATATGGATCCAGCATAGGCAGGATCTAAAATTCCCAGACAGGTTAGGACCTCCTTGACAGACAGGTTATATAGACCCTGGATTTCTAACAGGGATCTGAGGATATTGATGTGGACCTTGGTGTCAACAATAACCCGGGACTTCAGTGGTATAGTTGTCAGTTTAGATAAATAGATTACATGCCTTTGTGGCCATCAACTGCAGGTGGGCAACTTTGCTCAAGAACCCTCAAGTGATACTAAAGTTGCTCAATTTATGCTCTCACTCTCCAATATGCAAGCCTGATCCTTGACCTCATTTTACATCACGCAAGGTCCTAAAATCCAGGGGGACCCTATGTCCCAGAAGAGATAGAAATCTTTCATCATAGTGCACTACTGAAGTCTAGTCCCAGAGAAACTGAGTCTTAAGGAAAAGTTCATAGCTCAGGTTATCCAGTGCAATGGCAGGATTATTTATGCAAAACTTAATAGAACATATATGTAGGGAAGAAAAAGCCCCTATGGATTATGTACACTGCGGTCCAGCAGTGCCATATTCCATATAATGTGGCAAGTCCAGAGCAATCTCAATGCGTTTCATCAAATTGGATGAAATGTAATTTTAGGGAGAACCACAATTGACAATGATGTTAACTGTATTTTATGAACTCAAACTTCAACGTGGGTAACAAAACTTCAAACTGTAGAGGTAGCATGAGAAACATGGAAGACAGATCAGAAGAAGATAAGCAGTATCAAGCTCTTTATTATTAATGGGTACCAAAACATCTTCAAGTATGATAGCTCCAAGTTCATTAGAGGTCACAGATGATTCTTGAGGTGATTTAGGGATGTCAGCATAAGGCCTTACCCCACATACTGATGGCCCTTTTCCAACCTCCTCAATAAAGCTTTTCCAACAGGTCTTGGCACTGTGACAAAACTCATTACTGTAAGTGCATTGAGGTAAAGGATTCTTCTGGCTTTTGACAACATGGACCTGAGGATAGTTAGAGGAGGTAGAGGCGGTGGCCTAAAGGTGTAGATCTGACGCAAGTATCTCATTAAGCGCTTTCCTAATTCCCAAATACACATAAAACAATATTTCTGGTCAATCATATGCATCTGAACTTCAGGGTAAGACCCCAACGCTAAGATGAAAGCCTTTATGACATTAAAGGTGATATTTTTGTGGTTACTTAGGGCGGTGCTTAGGCTTAGAAGAAGCTGGTGAACTCCACCAGGATTTCCCCTTAATCAGATAAGCAATCATAAATTCTTGCTTTTGATTGGCTAGGGTTTTGTTGCTGCTAAGTTTCTGGACTAAGGCGGTATGGAGCTGTTCCCATTGTGGCATTCCTTTAGATGGAGAGTCTTAACCTCCCAAGTGGTGCTATTTAAGCAGGAGTGGATATGCTTCACCTTTTGTCAGTCAGTAGCCTTCTCCATGGAACTCTCATAGGCATATAGAAAGAGGCGATGCTTTCTTGGCCAGGGTTAACTCCTTAAAACAAGGCTAAAAATTAGTCACAATAGGTTTGAAAGGGTATTGATACCAAAAATGGGTGTAGACCTGAAATTTCAGTTTCCACATAGTTGTGGGGATCCTGCTTATCCAACCATCGTCTTAAGTCCTTGATATCCTCTTAAATATTATCCCAGTTTTGATTTAGGGAGTAAATGGAGTCCTTGTGAGCAACCTGCTCTTTCAAAGCTTGGATGTCAGCGCGTTGAAAAAAAAAGCTAGATTTCTAAGTTGCTCATTTGTGTGTCAAATCCATTAAAGGTTTGCTTAAGCTGGGAGAAGCAATTATCAGTGGGCTTGTTATAGGCTCTAAGATTATCCATCTCATCCAGCAAGGCATCAATCATGACCGTAGGGTTAATAGGGACGTACTGTTCACTCAGAGCTTGCATCTTTGGGCCACATTACAGATTTGATCTCTTAAGGCAACAAGGACTGTCAAAACGCCCTTTTTCTAAGAGTCATTAAGGTTTCCAGGGGTAGGCACTTTGGGAACAGAGGTCCTTGAGGCCCATGGGGCCTTCAGGCCCTTTAAGCCCTTCAGGACCTCCTGCCCCCTGAGCCCCTCTTGCCCTTCACTCCCAGAGGCAAAATCATGAGAGGCTAGCTCCTTCTAGTGCTGCTGAAGATTCTACACCAGGTCCTCAACTTGGTTGAGGCGTAGGTTCCAGGCAGCCTTAAAAATTTGTACGTTCTGACAAAACTGGTCCTCAAGTTAGCCCAAAATTCTGCTATCTAACATTGTGAGTTGGTTTTGGGACTCATTGATAAATCATCAGTAACAACAATGGTTTCTTGATTATTGTGGTTGAAGGAGGAGTCCAAATTATAAAAATTGACAATGTGGGAGTGTAAGGCCTAAGTAAGCCCTAGTTGTTGAGAGATTTTGTGGTGGTGCAACCTGATTAATTGTAGGAGGCAATAGATGGCGAGATGGACTAAATTTTAAGATAGTGCTCAGTCTCCAAAGTCAATTCTCCAGCTGGCAGAAGAGTTAAGGTATATTGATCCTTTTAGTAGAAGGCATAAAGAAGAATGGTAGCGACTGGAGTAGCCTTCAACAGAATAGATGCCATTTATTAACTGCTGGATATTTTCTTTAGGGTTCTCATATTAAAGTTGATACTGATCAATGTCAACAAAAGGTAGAGTAAACTAAAATTTGGCCTAAAACTCTAAGCTTTCTGAGCTGCTTAAGTGAAATGTGTATTGCAGGGTGCTAATCCATCACGTGACGCTTCTTGAACAATTAGCAGGTTGATTTTCTTGATTGCTATTTCTCCATTGTTCGTGATAGACGTTTTCACTTGGATAGCTCAAAGCCCACTATAGTGAGCACCACTTTCTCAGCATAACATTTCTATTTTGACTGACGCTGAAGTTCAAAAATTGTCTTGAGGCTGTAAACTAGAGGAGAGGGGGAAAAACAAAAAGATGTTGTGAAAATAGACTACTTCATTGAGTTAAAAAGCATCAATAACTATAGGGCATGTGGGGACGTGGTGCCTCAGGGATCTTCATGGCCCAGTACGATCAGGATCATTCTCTGACTTATGGATTAACTGCCTGTTTGGCACCCTCATTGTTCTGCATCATCCTCATGAATGCAGCGGTGGGGGCTGCACCTCTCAAGGGTTGGGAATTGAGTATTAAATTCTGAAGTCGTCTCCATTTGATACTCATGTGCATATTTCTTCTTTATTGAATCTTTTGTCAGTGCCTTCAATGTAATGTTCCATTTGCACTGTCTCAAGAGTTACCCTATCAAGGCTTGATTTAGTATTAGAGTTTTTGACTTGCTCATCATCTCAAATCCTGAAAGTAGCAAGGGAGGAATTTTGGAATATGCTAAAATTAACTATGTTTCACCAAGGATAACGCACCAGCATTTTTTCTATCTATTCAAAATGATAATGTTTTTATATAGGGCAACCAACATAAGGCAATAAGCGTTATGAATGCTTAGATGATGACTGTCTAAATCTGGTGTTTCCCCATCTCAACGAAGATAACTGGACATACAGTGATGCCAAAGAAGCAATTACAATTTATTTTTGGTAGTCCTTCGTGGATGGCTAATCATAAACAGGATTATGGAAATTCAAAAAAATAAGTACAAAACATTAGCCACTTTCATCTACTGATTTTACCAAAACCATATATCCTGACTGGCGCAAAAGTTCTATTGGATTTCAATGTGCGGATACCAATGCAAATGGTGCTTCAGCCCTACAGAGATTTGCAACACGCTATGATTTTGGCTTTAAAACCAAACCTCTATATCACAGATGGTAGAGTATCTCAAGGTGCTAGAAGCAACATTTAAAGCACATTATCAAACCTTTAAAGTTGTTTCTGCTTGAAATAAGAATACATTGAAATTCTCTGAACATAATAAGGAACAACAGAATCAAGTTGTAATGGTAAATAAGCCTTCAGAGCCAAAAGTAGCAGATTAAACTCAAACCCTCTGTTACCAATATGATAACCTTGAGCATGTAATCGCCCAATGTTGATATAAGGAGGCTAAAGAGCAAGTTACTCTGGTTTAGGATAAAGAAAAGTAACTGGCCATGATGCAGAAAAAATGGCCAGTAGTCTAGATATAGAACAATCTAGCACTGAGATCAAACTGTTATCTCTGACATATTTGAAGATAACATGGATATTTTAATCTATTTATAGATGAAGACACACCTGATCCGCTCTATCAGGTGGTTATTTTGGACGTAGATGCAATCACCAAAGCAAAGGTGAAGTGGATAGACCCTGCAAATCATAAAAGAGTTGCTTGGCCATATGCTTGCCAGTTAGTGGAAAATATCAGAACTGTCAAAAGCATGGAAAAATAAATCAAGACAAAACTTGATGATGCAAACGTTCCTCTCCCTATTGGTGTGATCAAGGTATCCTTTCCTGATTTGTACATGCAATTCACTTATGCTTTAGATTCAGCAAATAATGCCATAATTCACTCAGAAAACACTTTACTACAATACTCTGAGTGTAATTTGTGGACATTATAGTCAATTGAGTAAGAGTACAGGTGATAATTGAATATGTAGCGCCCAATAATATCATTTTGATCAAGTTAGTAAAGTGAATGGAAATGCTGGATCTAGAGCCCTGAAAAGAATATGGAGCCATTAGAATTTAATACTACAACATCTTGTATGGCATACAGTGCACTTCCACTTTAGTTCAGATTGCTGGTGGCATCAGCTCCCATGATAGTATTGGCAAATCAAAATTATGCTTCCTTATTGGGAGAAATTCCTTAGAGTATGGTGTCAAATGAAATTTTGGGAGAATACACTGCCAATTTTGGGGTAAACCCTGCCCTTGGTATATCAGCAGAAAGGAGAAATTCCGCTGAAGAAGAAGATTATTTTTTGTGAATCTAATATACAATGATGACATACACAGTGCATTCAAAAAGTTTTGGTACTAACGTTCTAAAGACACAACTTTACAAATAAATAAACTTTCTTTTTTCATAATTTAACATACAACCTTTCCCTCTCTATACATATTTATATTGCTAAAACAATTGTTAAAAGGTATGCACATAGTTCCTATTTTGTATAACCATGTTTAAACCAGCTGTCACATCCTTCTGAATCGTCTCTACTTTATTAAAAGGATGAACCTTCAGTGCCACCTTCAGATTATAATTATCCACCCTATTCACCAGATTTGGCCCTGTCTGACTTCTTTCTGTTCTCTAATCTGAAGGTGGCACTGAAGGTTCATCCTTTTGATAAAGTAGAGACAATTCAGAAGAATGTGACAGCTGGTTTAAACATGGTTATACAAAATAGGAACTATGTGCATACTTTTTAACAATTATTTTAGCAATATAAATATGTATAGAGAGGGAAAGGTTGTATGTTAAATTATGAAAAATGAAAGTTTATTTATTTGTAAAGTTGTGCCTTTAAAACGTTAGTCCCAGAACTTTTTGAATGCACTGTGTAGTTCCTATCCAATACAAGTTGGTTGGAAGAATTAAAGGAAATTCCAAAGCGGATTCTCAAAAAAATTTGGGATACTGTTGAGGATAAAAAATGTCAATACCATTCCACTAAGAACACAAATAATAGTTAACACAGGGTTAATGCTATAAATCCCAGAACAATTTTATGGATGAGCCATTGCCCCATAGAATACATTGATATTATATCCTTTGGGTAACTTCAAGGATTATAAAGACAGGCTATGGTAAAATCTGAGTACTATTGGACAATATGAGCAAAAAACTGATGAAGTTGGAGAAACCAAATTATTGCATTCTCATATCTAATCACAATGGCAAATAAGTGATTTTCATAATTTTGAACACTAACAGAGATAAGATTAGCAGTGGATGCTGCTGTTGAAATTTAGGAGCTTCACTGCTCGTTCACAAATATTAACCCCTAATCAATAACTGCACAAGTTCAGTTTGTGGAATCTTCACGTTGTCTGATGATTTATGATATACAATTGATAATAGTATGAAGTCTATTATTCATAGTTGAATAGATAATCAGTGTTGGTCCAACGCGTGAGTGGTATTCCTCCTCAAAATACTCTTGATGTCCTCAGTAGGGAGTTATTCCCTTATTTACCTAACTTTATTCACACTAAGATCCTAGTTTATGGCCTCTCTCTGGTGATACAAAGTTGGCAGCAATTCCCATCTCAGCTCAGCTTCTCCTCTCAGGATCCTCAATCCTTACTCTTTATCCTTCTAAAGATTCCCCAATTAAAGCACACAGCAATGATTCACTTGAAAAAAATAGAACTAAAACTAATAATGAATTCTGCTAAAGTTTGTTTTTATTATGTGAATTATCAGGGGAATTTATAGAGGTAATTTGGCGCCCAACCCTTGGTTGGTTCCTCAGCCTTGAAATAGCAGCCATTGCCATTGAATTACCCCTTGTCATCTCATCAGCAATGATCTTCCCCATCCTGGTTAGGATTCCTTCATTGGACATCCTCAAGAAATAAAATGAAAAAGTCAGAAAACGTGTCCCTAACGTTTTCTACTCAATCCCAGAAAACCAACCATATTTGGTATGAGACCTGTCTTTAGGTAATGGGAATTATTACTCATTATGGCAGGTTGCAAACCAACTAGTTAATTTTCTAGTTGCAGATGGCATCACTCGCCTTGCAACTTGCTCCTTAAATTCCCAATAAGTCAGTGATGAAACCCAACCAATCACAATAAGTACATCTGATAGTTAATCAATAATCAACTATCAGATGCCCCCATTTGTTGGCAACACTGCCCAACGAGATCTAAGCATTCACCCAGATTTTCACCAACAGTTTAAACTAGGAAAATTTACCTAAAATCCCCCAAACATTATTAACCCAAAATTGGGGTCAACTAATATCCAATTCACTCGCTATAGGGAAATATCCCTTAGAGGTCCATGGTAATCTAGATGGCTGGAAAGGTGGGAAAAATTTCAACCCATCCCCCTCTTTCCTAGATTTCCAGTTAGAATAGGATTGGGACAGGAGAATACCACCTCAGACACCAGGTCAAGTACTTCTTGGGTTTTAGCGTAGCACAGTCGATCTGTACTTAACACTGCTCAGGACAACCTTCAGCATGCAGTTATCTTCCTCTTCCTCCTCATTACTGCCTACTCAGAGTGCAGTCCCCATGACATTCTGTTATGTTAGTCTGATTGATTTAATCATTATGATAATGATCCTGGGATCCAGTTTTCCCCCATCAGGGCATATAGCCCATTGTCATATATAGGATTCTTGGTCTAGCATCCTCAATTTACTGATTTTCCTCCTCATCCTCAACAGGAGATTCTTGCTGTCAATATTCATTTCATGGCGCAATTAATAATGCTCATTTATATTCACTCTTGTTATTCTCTTGTAATAACTTCTTGGCTCATATCATTCTTACTGCTTCTCTGGAAATCTTATCTCCTCAATTTTGAGATTAATTTCTCCAAGTTAGAGCTTAATTGATTCTAGAGTGCATAATGTTGACTATTATAAAAGTCTGACATCCCCCTCTCATCCAGCTCATATGTCGAATTTGGAGTCTTGGTACTAACAACTGCTCAACAGCATGTCTAACAAAGATCTTCAGCTCTTCTAACTGAAAAGTTAATCTTCACAATGGAACCTCTTCTATGGTCCTCTCAGGAATCATACTCCCAGTCAAATACCTGTGTCAGTCCTTCCATGAAACTACCAGAAATGGTTTCAACCCACAATGAAACCAGGTTATCAATTGTCTTAAAATGACTCATGACCAATCCTCCCTCTGTCATCGATTTCTGAGTTAGACTTTGAAACTCTCTTGGATTCAGCTCCATTTTTGGATACTCCTACAATAATTGTCAAACTTCCTAAAGCAAGACCTCCGCTCTCAATTGATTGTTCCTTGCCAGATTGGACTTGCTTCCTGAGTTCCTTTTCTGACTCAGCCAGTACTATAAACCAACTGTTCTGTCAACCAAACTAGCCATCAGAAAACATGAAATTTTTGAACTTCCCTATGTAGGATTGAGGAACCAAGTAACCAAGGCTCTATCCATAGCTCTGAACCTCTCCAAATTCAAAAACATTTTAGATAAAGATGTTACAGCCTATGCGTTTCGCTTTGCCAGCCAAGTTCTTTGAAGTTGGGCCACAAAGCTTTCAGCCTCTCCCAGCTTCCATCGCTCAGTCTGCTTTAGCTTCCAAGAATCTCATAGTCGTTGTCTGCATGATGCCATTTGCTCCCAAATAGGCTATCTCATTTCTGGCGCATCTCATTGGTAGCTTTCCCTGTTGGCTTTGATTGGTGACATGATTTGGCAACCCCCACCTAGTATCCCTTGCTTGATGCCAGCTTATATGTCCAATGTTCAAGATGAAGCATGTCAGAAAGTGCTCAAGACCAATCTTCCAACTATAGTGCCATATCAGGATTACTTGGGGTTATTTGCCAACTGTCTCTTCTTGTTCTTTTGCTTCCTCTCTGATCTGGGGTATTGCATTTGACAAGTACTGATATTTCCATCTCTCTTCCCTTATTTGCATTCTCAATGGATCAGCCTCCACTCAACAAACTTGGTGAAAGTAGATCTAGCCCTTGCTAGCATCCAATATCACATAGATTTTAATGGTTTGTTTACTCCTACTGCAATACTTCCTCCCTTCCCCAAGAGGCGACATAGGTGGAATCATCCCCAAATTGAGGATAACCAGTAAAGAATTATAAAAATATATCTTTTTTCTGTGCTTTTTTGATAATTTTTTCACTATATTTTTATCATTCTTTTATTTTTTTCTTTTATATGGTAAATGACCTTGAATCAGTTCAGCGGTCTATCTTTTCTATTTATTCCCCCAAACTGGTTCTGAGGTATACTTAGACCTACCAGTTTTCTATGGTTCAGAGGTCTTATTTCTTAAGACTTTACCATCTAGTTTGGTTCTGCGGTCCTTTTTTGGACTTAACCAAATCATCAGGACATAACCATCTCAATGGTTCAGCGGTCCTTTGGAAACACTCTTTTCATTATTTTAACATTGATCCATTGCTTTAAATACTTATCATTGACTTTATTCACTATTCTTCCATCCAAGTGGTTCTTGATATAGTAGGTGTCCGTTGCCATCTTGGTGATAATCTTAAACGGACCCAACCACAATGCATCTAGCTTGTTTCTTCTCACAAAACTATGTGTATTGCAATAGGAAACTCTTTTGCCTATTTGGTATTCTAATAAGGCCGGTCAGTTCTTATTGTTTATCATTTTTTGCCTTTATCCTTTTCTTTAAGGTTGAATTGGTTGCAATTGCATCTCAATCAGGATACTTGACAATCAGATCAGGTACTGCTTGGCAAACATCCCCAATGTTGGTTCCACCACTAAAAATAAAATTGGTGGCAATGTGGCCTTCCTTCCATATAGTAATTTATAATTTTTTATTATCTCTGTATGATGGCTTATGTTGTATGCAAATGTCATCATGCTAAGGTATGTTCCCCATGTGGAAGTTCTCCCTGTGACCAGCTTTCTCGGCACCATGGCCAGCATTCCATTGACCTGCTCTACCAGTCCATTCATCTCCGGCCAGTAAGGTACAGACACAACTCCTCAAATCACATTATTTCATTTAATTGCAGGATTACAAGAGATGTGAAATTTGTTCCATTATTGCTCAACAAGACAGGCAGGCATCCATGTCAATATACTACTTGACCCAGGATAAACCTTGCAGTGCTTTTAGCATCTACTTTTGCTAGGGTCTTTTTTTCAACCCATCTCATCAGATGGTTTATTGCAACTATGATGTATTTGACCCCCCAGTACTCATGTTTAATGGTCCCATCATGTTGATGAACACCGTATGCTAGGCGAGTCTCTGGGCAGATCAGTCAGTATTCAGTAATGTTCTTGTGAGGCTTATGCAACTGGCACACCACACAAAAAGCCAGATAATCCGCTACATTGTAATTTTTGGACTCCCAGTAGTAATACTGGCAAATGCGATTGGTTGTCTTCCATAGGCCTCCATGCCCAACAACCTTATGTGCAGCTTAAACAATAACCGCTCATTCTGACGACTTTTGAATAGCAATCATTTTCATTGATCATCTTTAGAAACTTGTCCATCCATGGTCGCGTTTTTTCCATCACTTTTCAAAGCACAACTTAATTTCTTGTTAATTATACCCAGTTTCTCCTCCAATCATTCTCTGGAATAGCTCATCCACTTTCTGGTATACCACTTGGACCATTTATAACCTTGATAAGCCATCTGAATTCTGATGAGAAGCTCCAGCTTGGTGGACTATCTCAAAACTGTAATCCTGTAACTTCAATGTCCATTGGGCCATCCATCCTTCCAGTTCTCTTAAATTGTGAAACCAACGCAATGAAGAGTGGTCCGTCACCACTTTGAAGTGCATTCCATGATTGTATACCCAAAACTGTTTACATTTGTAAATTACTGCAAGGCCTTCACACTCAGTCACGGTGTAATACCTTTCAGCTGCTGAAAGTGTCTGGCTCGCATATGCTACTGGATGTTTGTCCCTGAGTTCATCCACTTGGCTCAGGACAGTGCCTATTGCCATTAATGAAGCATCAGTCTGGATTATAAATTCTCAATTAAAATTTAGATATTTCAAAATTAAAGAATCTATTAAATACTTGCATAACTTATCAAAAGAACTCTGGGCCTCTTTACTCCAAACAAATCCTTTTTTTGATCCTTTAGTAAGTAAAATAGGGGCTCAGCAATTCTCACAAAATCCCATATGAATCTTTGATAGTAACTGACCATTCTAAGGAATATTTATATATCTCAGACACTTTTTGGCACAGCCATTTGCTCTATGACTTCAATTTTCTAGGCTTGCAGCTCCAGTCCAATAGAGTTGATTATGAATCCCAGATATTCTAACTCTTTCTTTAAGAAGTGACACTTCCTTGACTTGATCTTCAGGTTAGCCGCAGATAGCCTCTTGAATTCTTCCAAGTGGTGTGGATGGTCAGTAAATGCCCTATTGAACACATTTATATCATCCATGTACACCAGGATGCATGACAACTTCAGGTCATTCAATATGGCTTCCATGGCCCTCTGGAACGTCGCAGGCACATTAAATAGACCCTGGGGCATCCTCGTTAGTTGATACATCTCCTATGTGGTGATAATTGCACATTTCTCTTGGTCTTCAGTTGGCAAATTAAATTTGCCAATAACAAGATAATAGCTCCATTGTGGAGAAATACTTTGCTTCTCCCAATCAATCTAGTGAATCATCAATTCATGGTAGTGGATATTAATCCTTCTTCATTATCTTATTCAGCTTTCAATAATCAATCACCACCTGATTAGAGCCATCTTTCTTCTTCACGATTAGGATAGGGCTTGCTCAGGGACTCAACAACGGAACTATAAGCCCATACTTCACTAATTCACTGATTTCTTCCTCCATCACCAATTTGGCCACCTTCAACTATCAAATTGGTCTCATTCTTATTGGCAAATTTTCCCTGCTGTTGACTTTGTGGTTTACATTTCTCACGCAACCCAAATTGTGATCATCCTGAGAAAATACTTCCAAATATTTGTCAAATAATTTGAGCACCTCCTCCTGCTGTCTGTCCGTCAGATTTGTGAGTTGATCTTGGTTGACCAATAGATTGATGCTTTTTGTCATCCCTGCTGGTAATCCCATTTCATTAAGGGCCCCAAAATCGTGGAATTTCCATAATTCATCCGTCAGGATTTTATGAACATATGCGATGATCTGATTCTTTTCAATCTTTATCAGTTTTTTACTCAAATTTGTCAGGTGAAGTCAAATTTCTCCATGACATGGCATAATTATTCCAGGAGCCACCCAAGGCTCTACTCTGGACTTCTTTCAGGGGCTTCCAACTTCTCCATACAGCAGCTCAGGTATTTTCAATGTCAACCCCATGTCAATTATGATCTGTGATCCAAGTGGTATGGTCCTTGAATTCTTTATCCTCAATGGAATTCTCCAATTTTCTGGGAATTCTGTCAGCATTTTTTGTTGCTTTCAGCTAACTGATTGGTAATGAATTGGGACAATTCCATCATTGTAGACCATATTGGTGAAGTTATCCCTCCTCATCAGTGGCTCTTCCCCATCTGTTAAAATCTTGGTCTTAATTGCTCGCTTTTCAGCCCTGAATTTCAACCGCACAGATTTGTGGATCCTGGCGTTGATTATTTTGATAGACTGGGGAAATAATAGTATGAAGACTATTATTATAGCTGGCTGCCCAAAAGCCACGTTGAGAGTAAGGTCCAACGCTAAACTGGTGCTTCTTTTTCTTAAAGATCTTTGATGCTGGTAGGGAACATTTTCCCTATTCCCTTCTTGCAGAGCCAAGCGGAGATTTCAATATTGCCAATCTAAGGATATCCAATCCTTGCGCTCTTCTCTTAGGAGTAACGTTTAAAACATTTAATGTTTAAACAACTAAAGCTAATATCAAGTTGAATCTAATTTTTTTAGGAAATTATTTGGGGTTTTTATAGTTAGAATTGGCACACAACTTTTCAGCTGTCTGATGAGAATATTTGTGCTCCTATACTGGTTTTGACCCTTAGTGTTAGGCACCAAATCTCGTTGGGTACCGTTGCCTTTGGGTTTTCTAGGCAGTGTAATCCTTGGGCGTTCAGTGGTCCAAACAATTGGTATTAGGTACACAAAACTGATTGTTTTGACTGATGATGATTCCACTTTTCCTCCGGCATCTGAACATTTTGGTATTCTCCTTTATGACTCCAATCCATTCCATTCTGAACAATTCCCTATAATTTGACTATTGGGGATTATCCCAATATTGAATTATTGCTTAATTTCATCGGGGATGACTCCCAACAATATCATCATCTATCAGCAGCCTCAAATGTCATTGGGGATGATTCCTGACAAAATCGTCATCTTTCAGCAGCCTCAATTAGCATCAGGGATGATTCCCAACAAAATTATCATCTGTCAGCGGCCTCAATTATTTTCAGGGATGATGCCCGCCAATAATTATAGTTGGTGACCTCTAATATCATTGAGGATTCTGCCCAATGATATTCTCATCAGTTAGCCACTATTGCTGAACCTCTACAATTATAACTCAATCGTCAAATCTCATATTCAATCAAAGGGTTAGACTATGTGGTCATCTGCAATTCTGACACATCCCCCTTCTTGACCAGATATCCAATGGAAGATAAAACCCTCTGGAATAGAAGCCATCTCAGCTGGAGCTCATATTTGGTTTGTCATATTTTGTATGTCCTCAGCGTAGTGCAGCTCTGTCTGAACTCAACGCCCATATGTTATTCTCAGTTTAATGACTTCATATCCTTGATTTCTACCCGTTGCTGCCTCTTCTTGAGCGCAGTTCCTGCGACATCATGCCATGCCAGTCCCATCTTTGCATTGGTTGTGAGAGATCAACTGGTCCACCTGTACAAAGCCCAGGATGGGTTGTTGGCACTCTTGCCACCTGTACAAACCCCAGGACGGGTTGTCAGCACTCTTGCTACCTGTATAAACCCCAGGACAGGTTGTTGGCACTCATGCCACCTGTATTAGCCCCAGGACAGGTCTCAACATTTCGTTGATAGGACTATTCTGGCAGACCTAGTTTCAGCCCTTTCTGATCCTGCCAATGCTTGATACTCATGCCTATTAATTTTCCTTCCCCCACACTTGGTAGGTGGAAATATTACTAGATACATTACTGTTCAAATTAGAATTGTTTTTTAATATTTTTTAATTTTAATTTTTATGCATCTTTTTATAATTTCTATCTTTGCTCTTTTTTTATATTTATATATATTTTTTAAGCCTGATACTTTAAGTATTTTGTGTGGACCTACTGCCTATTTGACCATCTTTAATATTCAATTGTATAGGCATCATTTGCCAACTTGAAAATTTTTAATGGCTCCATCCATAGGCGTCCAACTCATTTTTTCCTTTTTTTAAAAAAATTTTCGTTGTCATTTTGAATGCCTGAAAATTGTAATTCAATCAGAGTATTGGCCAGTCAGGATAGGTAATGTTTGGCACTCATCCCCAAAGATGGCTCTACTGCTGAATAAAATATTGGCAGTAATGCGGCTTTCTGCCCATATAACAGTTCAAATGGCGTTTTCTCAATCCAAATACGTCAGGATCTGATCCTATTTCTTGTTAATAGATACTTTTTTCTCTATTCCAATTTTTCTAGATCATATCCTATTTCTTGGCTTTAATTGTCAATTCAAATGTTTGATTTAATCTGCTGATAGATATTTAAATGATCCACTATTTGCACAGATTAATTTGGTAACATTTTTCTTTGCTAAAGTCATCTGGATCCTATACTATTTTTGGTATTTCTCACGTTTTGCTCATTAAATGACTAATTTAAGATCAACCAACTTCATCCACTATTCTCATGATTAATCGCCTCACATTTCTGATCTCATCTAATGCCTTGGGGCCTTTTGCGGTGGACCCAGTTGCAACCTGAGCTGGTCCTGCCAACGGCTTTATTCAATATAGATATCTGGCGGAACTGGAACTCTTGTAATGCTAGATAGTTCCACATCTAGACTGCAAGGCCTTTTCCCAAATTTTGATAAGTTTCATCCTCCTCTTGAGGAATCACAATATTCACAAATTGCCAAGATTTATTCTTTTAATTTTGGGTGGCAAATTTTCCAGTTGCTCCATTTTTCCAGTAGTGGCTAGTTGATTTATCCTTCCACTTGGATCCATCGGGGTTTTTCCCCATTATGACTTGATTCTGCTGAATAATGACTTTTTCATTGCTCAATGGAATTTCATCTTCTGATTCCACTATAGTTTGATCATCCTCAGTTGGAATTTCATTATAAGATTGATTAAGTGCATCAAAAGTTGCTCCCAACATCTTCAGATGGTCCACCATCTGTGAGGTCATTATTTCAGTTACTAGTGCTGCTGCCATAATCTGATGCAATTTGCAGTAGGGCTGAAGCGCCACCTGCATAGCTATGCATGCATCAAAATCATCTAGCACTTTTGCCCCTGCCAAGATCTGAGCTTCTTGGTAAAAATGGTCAGCAAAACTAGCCAGAGTCTCATCTTTGAGGAATTGAATACCCATGAACTCTTGTTTCCGATTCACCATCCAAATAGGGCTTCAAACTCCAACATAATGGCGGCTTTGGCTTCTGCGTACAACCAATTAGCTAAACATGGTCATCTCAAATAGGCGGAAGAATGCCAGGGCGTTATCCTGGTGAAAGGTGGGCAATTTTGGCATATTTCAAAATTCCTCAGTCGCTATGCTAATAGAAAATCCTTGCCCAGCTACTCAAGAAGCCATGGGAGTGGCTTTGAGAGTTATTTCCAACACATTAGCAAATGATTTGGGCATACTTTGGGGCGGAGAGGTCTTATTGCTTGGCGTCTCACATGCCTTTGCTTCAGCATCATTTGCCTCAAATTGTTCACAATCACATTATTGTTTCTCCAACTCCTCGATATGCTTGGTCATTTTCGCCATCTCTTCATGAAACTGTTGGATGCATTCTTGATCCACTTCCCATTCAGTTTTATGAAATAAAATTTCCTTGATGAGTTCGCCCTCTTTCCACTTTAAAGAGGCAACTTTTCCGCATAAGTCATTATTAACTATTCCTAGTTGTTTGAGCGTTTCCTCCATCTTGATCATATGCTCCTCCAATGTACTAACATCATCCTGAGATGCCAAACTGAGCACATTCTCATTGATGGCCTGAAGTTCCGCCCAGAGCTTTCAAAGCTCTTCCTTAAAAGACATCACTATTTTAAATTGGCTTTTGACAAATCAACTACCCCCTGTAGTGAGCATCAATGTTAAAATCTTGGGCTTAATTGCTCGCTTTTCAGCCCTGGATTTCAACTGCACAGATTCATGGATCCTGGCGTTAATTATTTTGATAGATTGGGGCAATAATAGTATAAAGACTATTATAGTTGGCTGCCCAAAAGCCACGTTGAGAGTAAGGTCCAACGCTAAACTGGTGCTTCTTTCTCTTTAAGATACTTTGATTCTGGTAGGGAACACTTTCCCTATTCCCTTCTCGCAGAGCCAAGCAGAGATTTTGATATTGCTAATCCTAAGGATATATAATCCTTGCACTCTTCTCTTAAGAGTAATGTTAAACAACCAATGTTAAACAACTAAGCTAATATCAGTTTGAATTTATATTATTAGGGAATTATTTGGGGTTTTTTTGTTAGAATTGGCACACAACTTTTCAGCTGTCTGATGAGAATATTTGTGCTCCTATACTGGCTTTGACCCTTAGTGTTAGGCACCAAATCTTGTTGGGTACCGTTGCCTTGGGTTTTTTTGGCAGCATAATCCTCAGGCGTTCAGTGGTCCAAACAATTGGTATTGGGTACACAAAACTGATTTTAGACTGATGATGATTCCACTTTTCCTCTGGCATTCAAACATTTTGGTATTCTCCTTTATGACTCCAATCCATTCCATTCTGAACAATTCCCTATAATTTGACTATTGGGGATTATCTCAATATTGAATTATTGCTTAATTTCATTGGGGATGACTCCCAAAAAAGTTATCATATATTGGCAGCCTCAAATGTCATTGGGGATGATTCCTAACAAAATTGTCATCTGTCAGCGGCCTCAATTAGCATCAGGGGATGATTCCTGACAAAATTATCATCTGTTGGTGGCCTCAATTATTGTCAGGGATGATGCCTGACAATAATTCATAGTTTGTGACATCTTATATTATTGGGGATTCTGCCTGAAGATATTCTCATCAGTTGGCCACTATTGCCAACCCTCTACAATTATAACATAATCGTCAAATCTCATATTCAGTCAAAGGGTTGGACTATGTGGTCATCTGCAATTCTGACACCATCTTTCTGATAAAACAATGATAACATCTGACACAATACTGTCAATATATCATCTTTCAAAGTTACATTAAACTCTGTACTTCTGTAGAAACTCCACCCTGATAAGAATATCATAATTTTGGCTGGCCACAACTATTTCTGGGGCAGATGCCACTAAGAATTAAATTGAAAGGTAGAGCACTATATGCTCCACAGAAGATGGTGGTATTCAGCCCAGCTGTCTCATATTCTTTCTTGTGTTCTAAATTTTATAATTTCCTCATCTTCTTCACCAGATTGTTGATACGATATTGATAGGCGCTCCACTGTTAACTATCGCCCACACCAAATCTCAAAAACAGCCAGTATATCTATATATGTACACTCAGAATATTGTAAAATTATATTTGTTAAGTGTATAGTGGCATTATTTTTCAAATCAAGGGTGCGAAGTATCTGTGCCAATAGATCAGAAAATGATTCATTGATCATATTAAGAGGGGTAGACAGGTTTGTCTCATCTAATTTGATCTTGGCCAATTCTTCTAGATTCTCTGAAACTCAAATCTTGTCCACCACTTGTCATACATATGTCCAAGCAACTTCCTAGATTATTTCAGGGTTGATCCCCTTTGTTCTGGATTTGGGTACTTTGTTAACATCCAATTTGACCACTTGATATATTTGATCATGTCCATCATCATAAAACTTTTCTTTCTCGTTGCAAACACTTTTGCAACCCATTCAATTCAAGACTAACTCTAGTTTGATAATCTCATAGAGGATTAGTCTGCGCCCATGTCTGGGAGCAGTTGGGCAAGCAAGGCAAGAGGAGCAGGCGGAAGGCCCGCAGCCTCTAACGTTCAAAAATGCCCCGGAGAATCCGGCGGAATAGAAAAAAATCTAAAAAAACTGGCAGTCACAATTTCCCCGGAGATACTCGCGTGGCAAGCATGATGCAACCAGTACATCAATACGCCACATTCCCAGCCACTTTTGTCGGTGGAATTCAGAGTCCGTGTGTATCTGGACATCCAAAAATGGCCCTATGGGAAAAATTTTGTGAAGATGTACATAAAATTTTCCCACCTGCGGTGTACATTGCACCTCACTCCATGTCGCGCGGTTGGCTGGACCTAGGTTTTGAAAGCAAAATAGCAGCAGACAAGGCTGCAGCGGTGCGCATAGTGGTCGACCTCCCCAAAGGGCAATGGGTTGTCGAAACTAAATGCACCAGATGGACAAAATCAAACCAAATTTTCCTCACGTTTGACTTTTTGCCTACTATGGTAAAACGTGACATTTTGGAGCAACACCTGAAAGATGGTCTCGCCATATATGGCAAAATACAATCTTTCAAAATGCAACGTTTCACGCTGATGCCACACCTGTGCACTGGCAAAGCCATCGCAGTTCTGACCCCAACTGAGGAGATCGCGAAGGACCTAACCCAGATCCCGCACTCCACCTTTATTGACATTGCAGGGCACACCACCCACCCATTCCGGGTAACCGTGGACAGCGCGCCTCCCATTTGCACCCACTGTGACACGTTCGGCCATAAGGCACATGCATGCCCCATTAAAGAGGGCGTTACATTCCAAGAGCACCCCTCGGCGGCCATGGCCAACGGAGAGGCGCACTACAAACCAACTGCAAGCACCAAAGAGGCTTTCCCGTGGGGAGCACAAGGCTGCTACCTATTGGTAAAGCCCATCTCCCTGCAGGAGCAGAAGAAGGCCAAGCAGGCCCATAGGACCGCGGCCAAGGAAGCGGCCAAGGTCACCACCACCATCCCACACTCACAACGCCAGGAGGACATGGAGACCTTTGCGGTGGAAGCAACTTGGGAATCCATCACCCAATCAGATTGGGAGGCCCAAGCTGAACAGGCCACTCAATCCGAGGATCTGATGGGAGATTCGATCTCACCCAATCGCTGCACCCAAGCCCCGGTTGAAACTGATTTGGGACCTATCCCAACCGAAAAAAAAATTTTTGCCCCACTCGACGGTGCACCAAACTTATCCGCACCGCAAAAATTCGTCTGACGTTGGAAAAACAAAAAGCGAAGGCCAAAGCCAATGTGACTCTTTCCACAAAAATTAACAAAAACCCCAATAGCGTTGCTGCTAATACCCGCGCTGCTGTGAAAGCCCGTGGGGACCTGGAAGAGGCTGGTGGGCCAGGGGGCCCACCCCCTCGCACCTAAGGTGCAATGGGGGAAACCTTCACTCTAGGGACGCTGAATATCGCCGGACTCAAGGCCTCCCCGTCCCGGGCTAGGAAACTGAGTTTTTTACAAAATAATTTACCCGTGGATATCCTGGCCATCCAGGAAACCCAATGTCCACGAGGTTCCAAGGATGCTTGGAAAACAATGCTCCTACCATCCCTATCCTTTTGGTCAAAGCACTGTGGGGTGCTAATTTGGAAAAACAATTTTTTCAAATTTACATCTTCAGAAACATTCCTAAATGACTGAGTGCTCGTTGTCACCTTCTCATGGGCCAATGTTGCACACACAATCGTCAACATTTACGCCCCAAACGGTGCACAAGAGCATCAGGAATTTTTCTTGTTGGTCAAATCCCTCCCACTACCCCCTGATTCTTTCCTAATCGGTGACATGAACTGTTGGCTAACCTCACCAACGGACTGGTGGCTGCCCTCACCCCACGCCCCACAGGGTCATGTAGAACTACGCATTCTAAAAGCCACCCTTGGGTTAATGGATGCGCTGCCATGACATGCCCCAGTGCTCAAAAACATGACGCGTCCCCACATCCACAACAGCCAATTAAGGTCCATGACCCGCATTGACCTTATTCTAGCGCCGGCGAAATTCCAACCCCACATCTCCCACTTCAAAACAACGAAAATGGAATTCTCCGACCACCGACTGGTCTCGATAACATACCACTTACCCATCACAGTTGCAAAGGCCCCACATTGGTGCAAAATCCGCCCCCAGAGCTTGTGTTGCCAGGATTTTCCACGTGGGTGGAAGAGGCAACTTTGGCAAAATCGTTTGTTGCACCATTTTGCATGGACCCCATTTCCACATGGGCAACTTTCAAAAAAGACACCATCCACCACTATCGCCATCTCTCATCCAGACGCTCATGAGCCACATTGGCAGTTATATCGCGCACACTGGCAGAATTGGCCCACTTGGAGTCCAACATTCCAGCCTCAGGATATAGCCCTGCATGGGGCCAGAAGTGGGCGGAGGCAGCAGCCCACCTCAACGCACTTGAAAGGCAACACAAACATCGAGTTTGTGTCCAATACAGGGCCACACGCATCACTAAAGGTGACAAGTGCACCGCATACTTCTTCAAAAAATTTTTGCACCATGCCAGAGCGTGGCCTGCACACAGGTGCAAAGATTGGATAATTCTATCATGGACACACAGGCCGAAGTGGCAATCAAAATGCAAAAATATTACTCCAAGTTGTACTGAGCTGAACCAATTCAGCCAGCTGAAATAGCGGAATTTCTCGACAGAGCTCATATCCGCACCATTTTCTGATAACCAGAAATAATGAATTTAATTACTCCGAACAAATTATGGACTACCATTCGCGGTGCGCCAAACTGAAAATGCCCAGGCCCAGATGGCATTCCATATGAGTTCTACAAAAAATATTTTAAATACATATCCACATTGCTGCTAGCCTCACTCAACCAAAGCCTGTTGGAAATGCGCCTCCTACCAGGAGGACATGAGGCTTTTACAGTCACACTCTTCAAGAAAGGGGATAGGCTAGACTTAGCCAACTGGCGCCCCATTTCTTTAACAAACACAGACACCAAAATTTTAACAAAAATCATGGCTAACCGTTTAGGGACTGTAGCATCTGCCACCATCTCTCCAGAACAATTCGGTTTCATCCCCAGAAGGTTGATTTGGGATAATGTGCACTCTGTGGCTAATGTGTGTCAGTCCACAGCCTCTGGGGCACTTGTATTCTTGGACCAACAAAAGGCCTATGATAGAGTAAACTGGGAATACCTTAGGGCCTGCCTCCAACAATTCCGCCTACCTCCCCGCTTCATTAACTGGGTGATGCTGCTCACGGAATCTGCAACAATGGCTGTGCGCAGCCCAGGTTTCCTAATGGAAGTAGTCCATCCTCAAAGGGGCCTGCGACAAGGGGACCCCCTGAGCCCACTCTTATACAACTTCAGCCTTGACCCACTACTGCGAAATGTGAATGCCCAACTCACTGGGGTCCATGTGCCAGGCCAAACCCCAGTCAAGATGATGGCATTTGCAGATGATTGCGTGGTGGGGGTGTCTAATAATAAAGATGCACGCGCGCTTGAAGCCCTCATCCAGGAATATTCCCAGGTAAGCAACGCGGCACTGAACGCCTCCAAAACTGAAATCATCCTCCTTGGTCAGTTTCAGAACTGCTGGGCCCCAGCAAGTAGTTCCCAACCCAGCCCAGCTGCTCGCCCAAGTCCACGCCTTACTAACTCAAAACACACCGCTCCACTGGTGCTCTCCTTCGTGCTGTGACCTACCATAGGACCGGTACACCATCTGGGCGTGTGGTTGGAGGCAGGAGGATACGCGTCAGCAGTAATGGAGGGCCATATACTGGACAACGTGACGAAGCCAATCGCCTCTCTCAGAGCCCACCCTACTACCCTCACTGGCAGGGTTGTTCTTGCCAACTCTATGCTCCTATCCAAAGTCTGGTTTGGAGCCCACGCCATCCCCTTCTCCCCAAGCTTCTTCAAATCCCTGTATGCTTTGCTACAAGGTTGGCTTTGGTCAGGCCGCCCTCCACCAGTACGGCTAGAGGTCATGTTTGGCCCTCATCATCATGGTGGCATGGGCCTACTTGACTTCAAAGCCCATGCCGCCAAGATCCTAGGCACCTGGATTGCGGCCGTCACTGCTCCTACACTCCCATCCCAACACTGGTCCCGCGCGGCCCGCTCCAACTTCTCCTGAGCCTTGGGCCTCAACAATCCATCAAACCCCCACTCCCTGATGAAATACCTCGCATCACACACATCAGCCACAGGTCCTCACGGGACCAAAACCCACTACAAACGAATCCTACTCTCCATGTGAAGCGCAGAGTGGAGAATTCGTATTAGTGGACATACAACCTGAAGAGGCCGCCCCTCTCCTCAGTTCACACAAGAGGTACAGGGGCTACCCATCCATGATGGCGTGATCCCCATTCGACCCCAAGTCCTATCCAGGGTGGACTACCTGGACATGATGGACATCCCTTATTCCACTGAGACCCAAAAGACTATCTGGAAATACGCACACCATCCTCTGTTGCAGCCTCAAGTCCGCTCCCATGCGTGGCGCTGCCTGAGGCGGGTGTATCGTACAGCTGAGCGCTCTAATGCTTTACACTCATCCTGTGTCGTGTGTGGCCAGTATGGAACGCTGTTTCACCGCCTGGAGAAGTGCCCCACCTCTAAAGTAATATGGCGCGAAGTCCAACGTCTGCTAGGCCAGGATCAAACACATCCCTTCAGTCTGTCAAGAGATATGTTTGCTTCATCAATGGCCTCCCCCTCCCACCCTCCCTTCGTGCTCTGGTGGTTGCAATCGCCATGTGGACTATCCACACAATTGTCTTGGATGCCATCGCCGGATCCATCCCCACCCTCCCTGAAGCTGTCCACAGATTCCGGTCTCATTTGGTGGACCACTTTCAAGCGTGGATGTTTGGATATCTCCCACCACGTCGCCGGCAGCTGGTCTCCTCCTGGTTCCCAGTCTGGTTCATCAAATCAGACCCCTTCCTCCACATGTGCTCAATAGTGGCTACGCCCCCTACACACGTTCCCTCCCCCTTCCCATAAGTGGCGTTCCCGCTGGCAACAAGAGATAGCATCGCTTCTCTGAGGTGCCTCACCTGGTACTGAGTTTTGTCTCGTCTGAGTCATATTCGGAAGTGTCCGTCCCATGGTCGGCCTTCCCCGCAATAAATTTAGAAATCATGTCCATCATCATCAACTAACAGATCACTAATGTCAATTTCTTCATGTATAATATCAGGGGGAACAGGTTTTTCCACAGATCTAGACTGTTCCCCATCTAGGTCGTGGGCCCTTTTACTGACTTCTGTGCAGGTTTGGACTCTTTTGTCTGGATGACATTGATCCGTTCCTTAAACTTCTTGCAATGAACAGCAAAGTGTCCTCTTCCTCCGCACTGATAACAGCACTTTTCTTTCTTATCAATCCACTTGAACTCTTCTCATGCTTATTTCCTGGCATGGTACAATTATTGGACTCCTTACCGCCCTTATCCCCTTTGGAGTATTTTATTTCATACTGGATTCAGTTAAGTCTTCTTTCAGGGGCATCGAATGTAGCTCCTAATAACTTGAAAATGATCCACCATCTGTGAGGCTATCTCAGTAGCAAACATGGAAGACATCAATCAATGAAAATTGTGATAGGGCTGAAGGGCCTCTTGTAATGTGATGCATGCACCAAAATTATCCAGCACTTTTTCTCCAACCTAAAATCTGCAATTCTTTGTAGATATAATTGGCAAAACTTTCTAAGGATTCATCCTTCTTGAATTGATTTCCCATGAATTCTTGCTTGCACTTTGACGTGCATGTGGGACTTCCAAATTCTTTCATAATGGCCACCTTGGCCTCTAATATGACTAGATGTCCCCCTCTAGATGGGTTAACACTAGGTTCTGACAATTGGTGTCTAAACAGTTCATCACCGTCAAAGCCTTTTTACAATTGCCATAACCAAACATTGTCATGTCAAACAATCATAAAAATGCAGAGGCAATACCCCAATGGAATGTAGGTAATTTCTGTATAGCTTTAAATTCTTATGAAGTTTCTCTAGCCACCACTCTTGGTTCTGCTACTCAACTAACTTGAGGAAGGATTTTGAGAGTCATCTCCAAAATGGCTGTGAATGCAGTCTGCATATTTTGTGGAATAGTCGCCTTCCCCACTGTAATACTTGGGGTCTCTATTTGGTGTCAGTTGCTGCATAGGTGTCATGGAAATGGCAGAAGAAGTTTAGACCGGCCTGCCAGTCAGGATGTGTAAGCACCCAAAAAGCAAGCCAGAATGCCAGAGGCATTGCCAAATGTACAACTTGATATGGAGCCAGAAAATGGGATACCATGAAGTGGTGGCGTAACAACAGGGTAAGGAGTATCTGATGGCAAACTACACTGAACCTATTCCCAACTCAGTGATTCTAACTGCATGAAGTGGGATTGCTGGGATAGTCTCAATGAGATTCTCAGCTTGAGCAGCCAATTCATTGGGGGCGATGTGGAGATGGATTCTCTCTTTCCATTGTTGTATGTAGAGCCATAAGATCCCCATATATTGGTGACAAAAAACAACAAGAGCGGGGTTGTAGGACCAAAAGTATTGGACTCGCTGGGCCCAATTGGCGTTGGAGGGAGCCATAGTGACCAAAAGAATTGATAATGTCCACCCGGAGTGCAGGGCAATGGACCACCAGGGAAAAGCCATATGGGATGTGGTCAAAATGGAAGATAAAAATTATTAAAAATATCTTTTGGCAAAATTTTATTAGAAAAGGAAAGTAAGAAAATTGACCAACAATTTTCCCAGTGCCATGCAACTGATTAAATAGTGGTCAATTGGGTAGTGACAGGATGGGGTCAGGACCCAACAAATTTGGCCTATCTAGTGCATTGTTCAGGAATGGGGGTTTATTCTTTGGGAACTGACATCACAAAACTCGGCGGTGGGCTGAGTCTCTGTCAGTTTGGCCTCAAACATCTGAACCAAGGCTCAACTACATTTCTGACAATTAGCATGATGGCATTTAGCCCAATGGGCGACGGGAATCCCCCAAGGCCATCCTTTGTAGAGACAGGTCCATTTGTTGGGAACAGGTTCAGGACGGCTAACCCACCCATGCTCAGTCATTTAAACATTCATTTGGTCAAAAGCAGCACATCAGGTTCAGCGCCCAAATTACTATCTGAGGGCTTTGAACTTATGTCGATAGTACCCAATATTTGTTCAACTGGTCTGGAGATTGAATTGGAACTGTCAGGTGATCCAGCTGATATCTCATCCTTCATACTTTTACAGCCATTCAAATTTTGCTCATCAGCCAGATTGCTGACTGAATTAGATCTGAATGATTTCAAATTGATAAATTTGGCACAGATTTTGCTAATTCCCTGCAGCAGTTCTGCCAAGGTAAGCGTGGGTATTGGGGGTGGGATCTGAAGCGGATGAGCTGTTACCCATCGCTCATCTACTACATGAGCGAGGTCACCCTGAGTGATGAGGGGTACCACCATCCTCTTCATTATCTTTTTATTTGGGAAAGGGAAGATGTCCCAATTGAGAGCCAAAGGACTTTCCCTGAGACTTACATTACCCTTTCCTTTTTCCAAAGGAATGGCACCCCCACCGGGAAATTGCACCAAAGCCATATTCTTGTGTGCTTTAAGTAGCTTTATAGCCATAATCGTTGCAATTTTCTGAGGGGGACGGGGAGCCTCAGGGTGGGATGCGTGGAAGGCTTTGACCAGAGCCATGCAATTTATGCAATTGTGCACCCTGATCCAACTATTTTTGTAGGCTGGGTATCCTTTACAGGCCACGAGATATTGAACTGAACGCTGCAACTTGCGAGATGCCAAGATAGCCTCTACCTCAGCCTCTTCCTCACTATTGATGACGATTGGTTCTGGGTCCATGGGAATTACACCCTTGAAGGGCGACAATTGGGAAACATGGAAGACTGGGTGCTGCTTCCAATGCACAGGAAGCTTCAGGTGGAATGCCCCATTACCCAATACTTGCTCCACTAAGTGAGGGCCTGAACGCTTACTGGCAAACTTGTGGGAAGGGGCTTGAATTTGCAAATGATGGGTATCAAGCATGATGTAAGAACCCACCATAAAATCGTGACCCAGAAGGCGCTTACAGTCTGCAAATTGCTTATAGTCATTGATGGCTTTGGTGAGGTGTTCCTGTACCAAGGCTTGAGTTGAACAAATATGGGTAGCATGATCCGCAGCAGCTTGAACTTCAGGTCACAAGCATGCCCCGACTGAAAATGATGGGTTATAGCCCAACGTTGCTTCATATGGTGAAAACCCCATGGATGCGTGGATCCCATTATTGTATGCAAATTGAGTGAGAGGCAAGTCACCGGACCAAGTATCCTGCGCTGCTGTGGCATAGCAACGCAGGTACTGTTTGAGGACTTGATTAACCTGCTCAGTCTGACCATCAGACTGGGGGTGATATGCTGTGGATTGACAGGGGTTTATCTTCAGGATCGATAGGAGTTCATTCCAAAAGCGTGCAGTAAACTGAGTACCCCAGTCACTAACAATTTCCTGGGGAAGACTGAACATTGAAAACACATGTCATACAAAAAGATGGGCAGTTTCTTCCAACGTAATTGCAGAAGTGCAAGGGATAAAAAGGGAAAATTTTGTAAAGTGATCTACCACCACCATTATTGCTGAGAACCCATTAGAACAGGGGAGATCCATGATAAAATCTATGGATACTGAGGTCCATGGACCTTCCGCCTGCTGTAAAGGGTGTAGGAGGCCATTCTTACTGGAGCAATCTGACTTGGCCCTAGCGCAGGTAACACAATTGGCGATCCAAGCTGGAACCTCTTTGGTCAGTCCTGCCCAATTGAAGGTTCACTTGATCAGATCGATGCATTTCTTGTTACTGGGGTGTCCAACTGTGGGAGGATCATGGTGTGCGCGGAATACTTTTGGGTGAAGGGGGGAAACCCACACACAAGAACAGAAGTAAATGAGCCCCTCTTCTAAGGAATATAGGGAGTGTTTGGGACTCGAGTGAGTCAACTGCTCAACCAACTCCACGCCCTCAGGGCAGGCCATTTGAGCGGCCAACACTTGGGCCAATAACAGTTCATCAGGAGACAACGCAGTGGCAGAGGAAACAATGGAGGGAACGATTGACAGAATCTGAGTGGCAGGGATCATGGTAATGAGATCCACTTCCTCAGATTCCAAGGGACAGTGAGCAGGGCTATGGCTTAAGAAGTTGGGGAGGACATTGAGTGCACCTTTGACAAATTCATATTTGAAGTTGAAACTGCACAGGTCCTGATAGGTTTGGGCCTGCTGGTGCACCAATTTTTGAGGTTTGCAGAAATACAAGAGAGCCTGGTGATCCATGCAAACTGTTAGCTCATGATGGGCACCCTGTAACAGGTATCGCCAATGAGTTAAAGCCCATGCAACAGCTGCCAGTTCCTTGTCATAAATGGCCCAAGACTGCTCCATAGTAGTGAATTTTTGGGAAAAATAAGCAACTGGATGTTCAAGACCATCATGGTCCTGAAGCAGCACCGCGCCCACCGCTACCAACAAAGCATCACATGTGACAATATATGGTTTGGTGGGATCAGCATGTTTCAAAATGGGAGGAGACATGAACACCTCTTTGATTGATTCGAAAGCCTGCTGGCATTTGGGGGTCCAACAAAATGGTACATTTTTCCCAGTGAGGGGATGGAGCAGAGCGGCCAACTGAGAAAGTGCAGGGGAAAATTTTTTTCAAAAAAATGATAGTTCCCAAGAAACTCCAAAGTTGCTTCTGTGTAGTCAGAGTTGGCCATTCTCAGATTGCATCTAATTTGTTGGGAGGGATAGCGACACCTTCTTTGAGAACTAGGTTTCTGAGAAATGTAACCTCTTCCTTATAAAACTCACACTTGGAAGCTTTGAGGAACAACCCTGCTTTATGCAGAGCGGACACCACCACTTCCAAGTCGATAGCATGTTGTTTGGGGGTTGGGGAATGGACAAGGATATCATCAATGTATGCAATAGCACAAGAGAACTGGAGATCCCCTAACATGTTGTCAATCATTCGTTGAAACGTAGCAGGAGCATTTTTCAACCCAAAGGGCATTATGCAAAATTGAAAAATTCCTCGCCTCATCCAGATTGCGGTCAACCATTCCTGGCCTTCCATCACCCAAATTTGATTGAAAGCGTTCACCAGATCCAGTTTTGAAAAAACACAGGATTTGGCAATCTCCTGACTGATTGTCTGCTCTAAAGGCAATGGGATGGGATCTTTAACTGATATTTTGTTCAGGCGACCATATCTATGCAAGGACGGAGTGATCCATCCAATTTTCTTGCAAATACAATAGGGGAGGCGATGGGAGAGGTTTCTTTGAACAACCAGCCTTTTTTAACATATTGTCCAACCAGGTATTGAGTGCAACTTCTTCCTCCACTGTATGAGGATACAACGGACAGTTGATGTTCACCAATTCCATGGTTGTTTGAAATCCACAATTGTACCTGGAATGTTTTGGCAGATGGTCCACTTTTTCCATGTTGAAGATTCTCCGGTATTGCATTAAGCTTTCAGGAAAATAGGCTGGAATGCCCGCAAAAGTAACTAAGGTAGTGATTGAGCTGGTTCCTTGTATTTTTTGAGGGTGTTGATCAAAGGGAATTTTCCCCTAAATCATCATTGGTAAATGACAATGTATTAGACTCTAAATGAATTTTCACATGTTGTTGACACCACCATCCTACACCTAAGATCACCGGGAATACTAGGTTCAGCATGAGCAAAAAATGATCGCAGAAGTTATATTGGTGGATTGAGAAGTGTAATGGCTGGCAAATGACATATGAAGACTGGTAAGCAGATGAGGCCACCATTACCAAGGCGCCCACATCCATTTCTAATTTTAATTGCCATGCCAACTCAACACTCATGAAGTTCCCTGCTGCTCTGGTATCCACCAGAGCTTTGAAGGAGACATGATGTGGACCATTACTGATTCTCATAGGGACAAGGAAATAAGCGGAATTCTGTTTATTTGGAGATTTGACCAACTCAAGAATGACTTAAGAGATAATGGGTATGTCAGACCCAGGGTCAGGGTTTTTAGCTGGGGCAAAAATTGGGAGTACAAGTGCAGGAGAGATCATTTCTTCCATCTGGGCTTGAACAGAATTGTTCATAGTTGACTCCAGAAATGGCAATTCAGACTCAGGGGTTATGGCAGGGTTGGGACCCATTTCCAACAGCTGCTCTGGCGTCAGGCGCATTTTCTACATCTTTGTTAGGAAATCCTATCATAAAGTTCCCCTTCTGATGCAGGGAAACGTGGCGAGGTAACACTTTGATAGTAGTTGTGGTGGCACATATCTGATCTACTGATTCCTGGATGGTAGACCAGGCCATGTGGTGAGCAGAAACTGAATTCAAACTCGCTCTAAAGACTGCCTGAAGCATATTGGTAGATAGGTCTGATGCAGAAGCCAGCTCACAAAAGGTGGAAATCAGAGAAGCCAAACTAGGGGCTTCAGCCATGGTTAGGAGTAGTCTGAGTAAGTGGTCTGATTGGGACACATGGGGTTTTAAGGCAGCTGATACAGCAGCCAGCAGGTGAATGGGATCTTCTTTTTGTGAGGAAGAATGTAAAAGACTTCTCACCCAATGGCGGGCATCTCCATCCACAGCATCCAACAATGTGAGACTTTGTTGGGCATGAGATATCACCAAAGCATTACTGAGTGCAATTGATGTCCTCATTTGTACTTCGGCGAGAGCGTCAAGAACCTGATTGGTGATCTCTTGGGAGGGGATACTTGATCCTTTTTCCCGGGCCAGAGGAAGTACAAGAAGATGCAGTCTGCACCTCTTGGGTGGCTTGAAGAAAGTTTCCCAAAATAGAGTGGATGCTTCTCACAAAGTCAGAAAGTGACCAAACAAACAACAAACAACACACAACTGATTGTACGTTCATCTGGTAGAGGGTGACCACTGCAGCACCCAATTTGAAAACCAAGGCGGAAGTGGCTGGAAGTAATGGTTGGTCAATTATGTCATGGAAATGGCAGAAGAAGTTTAGACCAGCCTGCCAGTCAGGATGCATAAGCACCCAAAAAGCAAGCCAGAATGCCAAAGGCATTGCCAACCATATGACTTGATATGGAGCTGGGAAATGGGATACCACAAAGTGGTGGCGTAACAACAGGGTAAGGAGTATCCCAACAGCAAACCACACTGACCCATTCCCACTCAGTGATTCTCAACTGCATGAGGTGGGATTGCCAGGATAGTCTTGATGAGATTCTTGGCTTGAGCGGCCAATTCATTGGGGGTGATGCGGAGATGGATTCTCTCTTTCCATTGTTGTATGTAGGGCCATAAGATCCCCATATATTGGTGACAAAAATTAACAAGAGCGGGGTTGTAGGACCAAAAGTATTGGAATCAATGGGCCCAATTGGCGATAGAGGGAGCCATATTGACCCAAAGAATTGGTAATGTCCACCCAGAGTGCAGGGCAATGGACCACCAGGGAAAAGCCATCTGGGATGTGGTCAAAACAGAAAATAAAAATTATTAAAATTTCTTTTAGCAAAATTTTATTGGGAAAGAAAAATTAAGAAAATTGACCAACAATTTTCTCAGTGCCATGCAACTGATTAAATAGTGGTCAATTGGGTAGTGACAGGATGGGGTTGGGACCCAACAAATTTAGCCTGACTGGCGCATTGTTCAGGAATGGGGGGTTTATTCTTTGGGAACTGACATTGCAAAATTTGGCAGCGGGCCAGGTCTCTGTCAGTTTGACCTCAAACGTCTGAACCAAGGCTTGACTACATTTCTGACGATTAGCATGATGGCGTTTAGCCTGATGGGTGATGGGAATCCCCCAAGGCTATCCCTTGTAGGGATGGGTCCATTTGGTTGGGAACGGGTTTGGGATGGCCAACCCACCCACACTTGGTCTTTAACCGTTCGTTTGGTCAAAAGCAGCACATCAGGTGCAGCGCCCAAATTACTATCTGAGGGCTTTGAACTTATGTTGATAGCGCCTGATATTTGTTCAACTGGTCTGGAGATTAAATTGGAACCATCAGGTGAACCAGCTGATATCTCATCCTTCGTGCTTTTACAGCCATTTGAATTTTGCCCATCAGCCAGATTGCCAACTGAATTAGATCAGACAATTTCAAATTGATAAACTTGGCACAAATTTCGCTAATTCCCCACAGCAGTTCTGCCGAGGTAAGTGTGGGGATTGGGGGTGGGATCTGAAGCAGACAAGATATTACCCATCGCTCATCTACTATGTGAGCGAGGTCACCCTGAGTGATGAGGGGTACTGCCATCCTCTTCAGTGTCTTTTTATTTGGGAATGGGAAGATGGCCCAAGAGAGCCAAAGGACGTTCCCCAAGACTTATAATAGGGCTCACATTCACTTTTATGAGTCTTCAACTCATTTTTTAGTACTAGATGGTCCCAACCTAAGGGGGGATTCATCGATGTATGAGTCTTCAACTCATCAGCTTGCTTAATCAGCCACTCTATATCTGCGCTGAATGCCCATAATCAAATTTGATCCACTTCACATTCCGTTTTCAAGAATAAAACTTCTTGAACTAAATCTCCTTCTTTTTCTTTAATGATGTTACTTTTCCTAGTAACTCATTGCTGAAACTAGAGAAAGCTTCGACTCCTTCCTCAATCTTAGTAACTCTCTTCTCCAAGGCAGTGAATTCTTGATGATCCACAGAATTCAAGGCGTTCTAGTTGACAGTTGCTAACTCCATCCAGAGTTTTCTTAACTCATCCTTGTACAGCATCTTGTTTAGTCTTATACAACTACAAGCCCCTGTAGTGGGCACCATTTGTTAAAGTTTAGGGTCTTCGCTGCTCGTTCACAAATATTAACCCCTAATTAATAACTTCACAAGTTTAATTTGTGGAATCTTCACGTTGTCTGATGATTTATGATATACAATTGATAATAGTATGAAAACTATTATCCATAGTTGAATAGATAACCAGTGTTGGTCCAACGCTTGACTGGTATTCCTCCTCAAAATACTCTTGATGTCCTCAGTAGGATGTTATTCCATTATTTACCTAACTTTATTCACACTAAGATCCTAGTTTATGGCCTCTCTCTGGTGACACAAAGTTGGCAGCAATTCCCATCCCAGCTCAGCTTCTCCTCTCAGGATCCTCAATCCTTACTCTTTATCCTTCTAAAGAGTCCCCAATTAAAGCACACAGCAATAATATACTTGAAAAAGAATAGAACTAAAACTAATAATGAATTCTGCTAAAGTTTGTTTTTATTATGTGAATTATTAGGGGAATTTATAGAGGTAATTTGGCGCCCAACCCTTGTTTGGCACCTCAGCCTTGAAACAGCGGCCATTGCCATTGAATTACCCCTTGTCATCTCATCAGCAATGATCTTCCCCATCCTGGTTAGGATTCCTTCATTGGACATCCTCAAGACATAAAATGAAAAAAGTCAGAAAACGTGTCCCTGACATTTTCTACTTAATCCCAGAGAACCAACCATATTTGGTGAGAGACCTGATTAGGTAATGAGAATTATTACCCATTATGGCAGGTTGCAAACCAACTTATTGATTTGCTAGTTGCAGGTGGCATCACTAACCTTACAACTTGCTCCTTAAATTACCAATTAGTCAGTGATGAAACCCAACTGATCCCAATTGGTACACATGTTACTAATCATCAATCAACTATCAGATTCCCTATTTCATCAGCAACTCTGCCCAACAGTTTTATGAATTCACCTGGATCAATTTCCTGATGAATCTAAACCAGACAAATTTACTTGAAATCCCCTGAACATTTTTGACCTGAAATTGGAGTCAACTAATATACAATTCACTTGCTATAGGGAATTTATGCCCTAGAAATTCATGGTAATCTAGACGGCTGGAAAGGTGGCAAAAATCCCAACAGCTGCCAAAAGCATTAACGTACTGGTCAATTGTTACTGGCTGGGTCATCAGAACATCATAAAGAAAGAGTGTTAAAACTTCAAGAAATATCAGATGATATTTACCTAGGACAATCTAGACTTTTATTTATATGAGGATGGCTGACCAGGGGACAGACACATCTGATATGTAGGGAAGAGGAAAATGGGAAACAGAAAAGGAAAAAGAGCGCAAAACAAAGGAAATCAAAAATATGACTTGGCACACTTGGGTGTGGCTGGGGGGCCACGGGTGGTGGGTGACTAGACCTTAAGTGGCATGGCAGCTCAGGGGCTAGTAGGGTGTACCACCTATGAAGACTGTGAGGTTTTCAATGTCATAGCGAAGGAACCAGATTGGAATCCAGTTGCCCATCCATTTCTTCCATTTGTGTTGGAGTGAGCCAAACAGCCAGGCTTGGAAGTGGTCGGCCAAATGGCTGTGGAACCTGATGATGGCTTGGTTGAAATTGTGGAGGATCCTGTTGAAGGCGTCGAGGGTAATTGTGTGAATGGACCATATTGCAATGCTCACAATTAGAGCCCTTAGTGTCTGGGGGATAGGCTAGAGGCCATGTTGAGTGCCAGGATATCGCGGGATAGTCGGAATTCAGTTGTAGGTGATTGTTGAAACAAGTGCATCACGTTGGCCCAGATATGCGCGGATGGCGGGCACTCTTCCAGGCGGTGTGCTAGTGTGTTGGGTCCGCCACAGATGGCGCATGTCTTGAACATTGAGAAAGTATGGTCGGCTGTTCTAAACGTATGGCGCATGTATCGCCACACTGTGGAGCACACTTGTGGGGATAAGAGGGGGCAGGTGACGAGGTCCCACACCTGCTTTTGGGTGCGCAAGTCATATGGGACGTCTTGGTAGTCTAGGTAGTCAATCTGGGAAATAGGAAAGGGTGGTAGTGGGGCAGGCGCGTTAGACACCGTTTGTCCCCTGTGGAGTTGCACGTAACCAGTTTGAGGGTGAATGTCTTCAGATTGCTGTGCATAGGAGAAGCTCCAATCCCCTTGTCTTAGGTTGTACAGGATGCGTTTGAAATACCGATTGGTGTTGTGCGGTCCAGTGGCAGTTGGATGTGTTGCAAGGTACTTCATCAGAGTTGCAGGGTTGGAGGGGGACCTCAGATGTAGTGCCCTTGCGAAATTGGTTTGGGCTGCCTTAGCCCAGTGGGGGGATGGTGGGTTGGGTGACGTTGTGAGAGCTACCCATGAGCCTAGGATTTGCGTTGCTCTTTCCGTGAAGTTGAGCAGCCCCATCCCGCCTTTCTTCCGTGGGCCATACATGGTCTCCAGCCTGACAGGTGCGCGGTATCCAGACCATAGCCAGTTCTGCAGGAGCTTGTAGACTGCGTTGGTAAAGTTGGCGGAAAAGGGAATCGCGTGGGCAGCAAACCATAACTTTGACAAGATCAGGGAGTTGGCTAACACAACTCTTCCAGTTAAACTAGCTTTACTCCTCCGCATACATGTCATTCTTTTTGTGATGTTGTCCAAAATGTTGGTTTCGATGGTGTCAAGTGCATATCCACCAGCTTCAAGCCATATGCCCAGATGACGGACTGGGTTGGTGGCGGGGTGGTGTGCAAAGGGTAAACACAGTGGTTTTACTGGCTTGGATCGTTGTTGTGTGGTTGGATGTGTGGTTGGTTGGTTTGTGTGGTGGTGGGAGGGTGGGGCCCAGTTTGAACTGAATTTGCCCATTACAATTACCTCTGTTTTCTGTTTGTTCAGCATGGCGTTACTTACTGACTCATACTGGTGAATAATGCGCTCAATCGCCCTGGCATCCCTATTGCTTGAGACTCCAACAACGCAGTCGTCAGCAAAGGCTAGCATTTTGGTTGGTAGTTGTCCCTCCAACCTGATTCCAGTGAGCTTTGAGTTTGCAATGCGGAGGAGGGGGTCAAGGGTAAAATTGTATAGTAGGGGGCTAAGCGGGTCACCTTGTTTAAGGCCCCTTTGGGGGTGATGGTGTCAGTTAGGAAGCCTGGGCCTCTGATTGCAAACCTGGCTGAGCGCGTTAGGAGGAGCGCCCAGTTTATAAAGCGGGGTGGTAGGTTGAAAGCCTTTAGACACTGTTCTAGGTAACCCCAGTGCACTCGGTCATATGCTTTCTTTTGGTCCAGGAAAGCAAGGGCGCCTGTGGGGTTAGCCTGGCAGATGTTGGCAATTGTGTGGATGTTATCCCAAATTGAGCGATTTGGGATGAAGCCAAACTGATGGGGGAGAGGGCTGTCTGAGCAATGCAACCCAGACGTTTGGCTAGGATTTTAGTTAGTATTTTGGTGTCAGTATTGGTGAGAGCGATTGGACGCCAGTTGTTTAGGTCTGCCTGGTCTCCTTTTTTTAAGAGTGTGACCACATACGCGTCTTGGCCGCCAGGTAGTAGGGATGTGTCTTCCAGGCACTTATTCATAGTTGTCAGTAGTATTGGTGCGATATATTTCAAAATATTTTTTGAAAAATTCATATGGTAGGCCATCAGGCCCAGGGCATTTGTTGCGCGGGGTTGATCTTATTACCTCCCATAGTTCATCTTTAGTGATGGGTGCTACAAGGTCTGGTTGACCAGCTATAGTGTCAATATTAGCGGATGATAAAAAATTTTCAATTTCTCTAGGTGATGCAAAATCCGCCATGTACAGGTCAGTGTAAAATTGGTGTAATTCAGCCGATATTTCTGATGGTGTGGATGCCAGTGTGTCATCTGCTCGGCGGACCTGTGTGCAAGTCACCAAAGTTGAAATTGGTTTAAAATGGCAGAAAAATTGGGCCATGTGAGTTTCTCTGGATAAAATGTATTTTGATTTGTAGCATACTTTGGTGTAATGCTGGTGTTTTCTAAAGAGGGAGTTTACCTGTGTGGATAGCTGGAACCACAGGCGGCCCCATTGGGGGGTGTATCCCTCACGAGGTGTGTTGTTTTCTAAGTGTTGAAGCTGTCTGATAGCTTTGTTGATTGTCACGGACATCGCGGCTGTTTTTCTGGAGTTCAGGTGGCAGGCTTTCTTGGTTGCATGAGCCTTGAATATTTCCCACTTGGTGATAGGGTTCCCATTGGGTGTTCATCTTTCTTGCTGTGTTGTTAGCACCATCTCAATCCAAAGTTTAAGCTCTGGAAGATGGATGGTGCTCAGGTGAACTCTGTGCCAGGTTGGTGGCTTTTTGTATTTTTCTGAGGATGATAATGCTATTGAGACCATCCAGTGGTCAGAGAAAGGGATAATTGTTGTTGTAAAGTCTGATACTCAGTGCCATAAGTCTATAGGGGCGAGCATCAGGTCAATCTGGGTCATTGAGACCAGCTGGTTATTGTTGTGGTGGGGCCTCGTCATGTTGGCCAGGGTGGGGGCTTGTTTGGGAATGGTGTCACATAGGCCCAGCGTTGCCTTTAGTATGCATAGTTCCATGTGGCCGCAGGGTATAGCCTTAGACTTGGGCCAGCAGTCAGTATTGGTGTTAAGCCAGCAGTTGAAATCTCCCGCAAAAAACGTTGCCTCAGGGGAAAGAGATTGAGAGGATATCAGAGAAAAAAATTTGGCAGTCATTTGGATCATTTGGGGCATACACACACACCATGGCAAAATTTTCTCCATTCCACTCAAGGTCCGCTAGGAGCAGCCATCCCTCCAGGTGGGAGGATGTGCTTCAGATATTTACTGGAGGGTCACAATTTGTTTGAATTACCACCCCACAGTGGTATGTCCAAAAGGATTTGGCCAGAAGGAGCATGGTTGACCATGACTCCTCCTCCCCCAGTGGACAGTGGGGTTCTTGGATGGCCAAGATGTCCATGGGGATATTGTGCAGGAAAGCCATTTTTTTGGCCCAGGACGTGGGGGCCTTGGCTCCCACAATGTTGAGCGTCCCTATGTTGATTGCAGTAGTCCACACATCAGGAACGCTGGGGCGACCCACTGAGGTCACCCAGTTCCTTATCATGGGTCATACTGCGAGTATGGGGCCAATTAGCCAGATTGGTTCCAGTGTGTTGGTCGGCAGTCTTAGTACTGGATTTGTTCAGTTTCTTCTGGCTCAGATTACTCCGTGGAGTTTGGGTCTGGCGTGGGTTGGCTTTTGCCCCATCAGCAAAAAAAAATTTTGCCACTTGCCTGTGGGTTTGATGGGCAGAAACTAGGAGTTGGGGTGGTTGGGTTTTGTGCATAAGGTTGTCACATTGTGATTGGCTGAAATGGTCTTCCATATCATTGCTTATCACACGTGATTGGCTGGGAGGATCCACAGTGGTGCAAGGTGGATCTGCTCCCACTTGGTTGGAGGTGTTTGATTGGTTGTGTCCAAAAAATTCATCATTTTGGTTGCATTGGGTTATATGTGGGGGATCTGATTGGTTATTCCGCTGTGCTGCCATGGCATCCACCTGAATCTGTTCCAGGAAATTGTGGTGTGGGTTTGGGTCTCAGCGGAACTCGCAGCCTGCTTGCAGGTGGTCTGTGCACGATGGCAGTCCTTGCACAAATGGGCTCAACCAAAGTGACATCAGCTCTTTTGCCCCAATAGAAGGCAAAAGTGGAGTCCTTAATTTTGCCAAAAGTTGGGCTTGTTTCATCCATATTGTCCTCACAAAATTCCGGTGCTTCAATCCCACACTTGATGGGGCATGCGTGGTCTTTGTGGCCTATAGCTGAGCAGAATTCGCAGATAGGTGGGGTGTGTTCTGGTGTGATATGGAAGGGGCGAGATATGCTGCCATTGGGGAGGTTGATGGTCACCATGCGGGGAATGAGGGTGATATCCTCTACCACGTCCTGATCAGGGTTCAATAATGGCTATTGCCTTCCCTGTACACAGGTGGGGCAGGAGGGGGAATTTCTCAAATTCAAACTGTTTGATTACGCTGTAACCTTTGAGGCCCCCGCGGAGCTCATCCATGAGGATATCATGGTGCATGGTGCTTGGGAGTCAGTCAAATATGATGAATAGGTCATTTGCCTCATTCCATCATGTGTGCACCATGCAGATGGTGCAGTCTTCATTGTTAATCTTTATGGAGAATATGATTTTTGCTGCTTCTGCCACTTCTTCCATGGACATGAACCTGACGTCCACCCATCCTCTATGTAAATTTTTATAATTTACTGAGACAGTGTTTGGGAAAGTTGTGGAGAAGGCCTCCCCCATTTTTTCCCATGATTTGAGGGAAGTATCACTGACCATAATTCTAAGGCCATGCTCAAGGGAGGACAGGGGTTGGGAGTGTTCTATTTTGGTGTATGCGCCCATTTTTTGCAGGAATTGCAAAACTCCAGGTGCAGCACTGTACTCACCCTTTTTGGTGGGAGGGTGTGTCAACATTCCACTGGGGCATTTTTCCCCGGTGGGTTGGGAGGGCTTTGGGCCTTTTGTGCTGGCCACTTTTGCCCAACTGGTATTGTTGCAGACAAATTTGCTCATATTCCTGGTTGATTGTCAATCTCAGAGAAATTGCATAGAATCGTGTTACTAAAAGTGATAGTAATGGGAAAGAAAAGCTTTAAGAAAGAGCTAGAACATTTGATGTTTGAGATAAACTACAGTATATTACAACTGCAGCCTCAGAATATAAGTGGCCATTGAATGTATGGCAATCCCAAAGAGTGTTCAGGACATGCAATTACTTCTTAGGATGGTCAGTACTCTTACTAATTTATTAAGGTTCTTTCTGAAATTGCTGAATCACTATTACACCTACTAAAGGTTACAAAATAGGATTTGTGTGGAATGAGGAGGCCCAAGAAGAGTTCAATTTTTTCAGAAGATATCTGATCTTAGTCCTGTTCTGAAATACCCAAATTTTAATTGGTAATTTATTATCTAGACTGATGCTTTGTTAATGGCAATCGGTGCCATTTTAAGTCAAGTAGATGATGATGGGGAAGAGCATCTGGTGCCATATGTGAGTATGATATTAACACTAGTGGAAAGAAACTACACCGTGATGGAGCACAAATGCCTCATGGTGATATACGCCTGTAAACAGTTTCAAGTGAATATTAATGGGACACATTTCAAGGTTGCAACTGGCCACTCATCTTTAAACTGGTTGCATAATCCTAAAAACAGAGGGGTGACTGACTCAATGTATTTTAGAACTGCAACATATGATTTCAAGGTTATACACTGAACAGGAGCATTACATCAGAATGCTGATGCTTATTGAGATTACCTGCCATTAAAATAATGTACCAGCAAGTGGAAGAACTATTCTTATAAATGATGAAAGAATATTGTGGAGGAACCCCAGGATATTAAAGCGCGGTGAAGTGAGTGATATAAAGTACTGAGATGAAGAATGAACAACTTTATAAGTCAATTGATGAAAAATGGTACTTATTCCTTAAACTGTCAGAATACTCAGAACTTATTCAAGCCATTCACAAAGTCATAGGAAATGGTGGCCTAAGAGAAACAATGTACCATCTATTCCAGTACCATTACTAAGAATTGATTACTTACAATGCCACATTTTTCTATCCTGTTGCTTGTAATGTCAACTCCACAAGCCTCTCAAGGATGTGACAAGTTAATAGCTAATGTACTCTGGGTGTTCTTGTCACACAGTGTCAACAGATGTGATTGGGCACTTGAGTGTTAGTACTGTTGGAGTAAAGTAAATTATAGTCACAATAGACTATCTAACTAGATGGGTCATGACAAAGCCCTCGAGCAGAGTAGATGTAACAAGCACTGTGGGATTCATACTGGACTAAGTAGTGTAATAGAATGGATGCCTTCAAGTATTACTGTGATAATGGAGCCAACTATATGTCCTATGTGATCTCAAGACTGAAAAAAATTAATGGAATCTGAGGAGTGGTGTCCTTCTTAACACCCAAAGACAAATGGAATGGCAAAAAAGAGTTAACGGAACTTTGGCCATGATGTTGTAAAAATTGGTAGATGGGAAACTTCTGCTTGAGTATTTTCCTGAATTAAGTTACCTTAACATATAATATTAGTTATCATATGGTGTTAGTAAAACGCCGTTTGAACTCATATAGCGAAGAACCTCACTACTGCTAATTTTGTATTCAGTAGTGAGACCAGCTTGGGGATGAGCGCAGAGCAATATTTATTCTGACTGGCAAACACCTTGATCAAATTGCAATTGCAGGTATATGCCACAATGTTGAAAAAATAAATATAATGAAGAATAATAATCAAATTTACCAACCTGAAAGTTTACCATGTGGGAGATAGGGTAGCCTATTGTGATACCCATGGGTTTGGAAGAAGAAACAAATTAATGCCTTATGGTAAGGTCCATTTGATATTAATGTTAAGATGGCAACTGATTCCTATATTCTAAAACTATCACTAATGGTTAAATAGTGAACTGGGTCCATACCAAGTACTTGAAGAATTAATCTAAGGAAGAAATAATTGCAATTGCCCTTGGGACTGCTGAACCACAATTTCTAGTTAAGTCTCAAGACGGGACCTCTGAACTATAGTTGCTGGATAAGTCCTAGGAGGAGACCTCTGTTCTATAATTAATGGCTAAGTTTCAAAAGGAGAACATCTGAACTTACTGAAAATAGGTTAAGCCCCATTGCAACAAGAAAATAAAGAAAATAGGGAAAATAAATATGTAAAAAAATTGATAACAAAAGAGATCATTCTTTGAAACATAGAAAAATCAAAACAAAGATATATTAATATATGTTTTATTGCTGCCGTGATCAAGAGCATCCAGTGATGTTCCCATCTTACATTTTCAAGTGATGAGAAAGAGGAAAAATTATAATAAACTTTAAGACCATGAACATTGGAAGGACCAGCTCATGTTGAAACTAGGTCTATCATGAAAAGGCTGAGGAGACTCAGAAAATCCACTGTGATTAAAAACAGAGATCCCAGGCTGAGGGATTACAGGAACCAAGTAATCATTGAAGATGACTGAGAATATTATTAAATGGCATGAAGTTGTAGAAGCCCAACCTGGGTGAATACAGGCTTTCCAGAACATCTATTGGCAAGATTAAATTATGTAATTCTGGTATGGCACGGGCTATAGACTCACGCTCCAAGGAAACGGAAGTGAGAAGGAGATGAAGAGGAAATGCGCTGAGGAGAAGGACCATTCAGAGATGCATTGATCAAGGAAAGGGAGATGGACTATAGGAAATTAAATTAAACGATACTGGCATATTCAGGCACTAGAATGAAGTGTCATCTGTCTCTGAGAATCTATTATCCCTGGATAATCACGTCAAGTGGGGAAGTGTTGGGATTTCATTATGCTACACAATCCAGCTCAATTAAATTATAAAATATCTGCTTTATCTGCTGGGGATATTTTTCCATAGCAGATGCAAGAGCTATAATAGAATATGATAATTGTTGTTTGGTTAAATTATAATGGGATATAGAATAATCCTTCAGGATATGATTCTACCAGATTAATGATGTTTTTTCAGGGAGGATCCCCAACAATGATTTACAAATGGTTCAATTATTGATTGACAATTGATAATTTAATATGCTGTATGAGTTGCTTAGAGTTTGTTGCCATTTAATTAGGCTTATTGTTAGTTGCTGAACGTTGACAACGCTTTTGGTAGCAACTTTTGTTAATTTTTTAGTCAATTTGACTTTCTGTTAATGGGTAAAAGTCCCATTACCTAAGCAGGTTGCTATCTTAATAAGGATAATGCGCTGGTGTTGAGCAAAGGCGTTGGGAAATGTTCTTCAATTTAACCTAGAAGGGGTCATGTTCTAGTTAATGGCAAAATCTAACTATACAGATGAGGAAAATCATCATTTTGGATGACTCCAGAGGGATTATCCATCAGCAATGGCTGCCATTTCTATTGGGGCACAACATAAGAGTCAGGCACCAGAATTCCCTTATATAATTTCCTTGATTTTAAATTAATAAAGCAGTAGTATTAGGTTCACCTGAAATAAAAAGTAATTAAGGTGGGTTAACTTTTGGAAAAATATACCACGCCAAGATTTTTTATAGCCAGTTAAGTTTTTGAACATATGTTGAACAAAACCTTCACTAGAGTGGTAGCAGTAATTACTTTACCAGGCTAAACACCCTTTCACTTGAAATACCAGTTAGATAGTTTAACAATTTAAATTATGTACTCTTGAGATTATAGTGGAAGAGAAAAGGTTTTATTATCTATTTTTGTTTTTCAACTCTTGAATAGATTTAAAGGGAAAGGTTCCCCTGTCAAAGTTTCTCAGGTACTCATGAGGAAGAGTCAAAATGAGAAGTTCCTTTAAAACCTCTGAACCTAATAGTAATAGGTTATATTTAATTGGTAAGCTCCATTGTTTGGAAGGAAAAAGTTCCTTTATCCCAAAGTACCTTCAAGGGTTAGAAGGAAGAGCGTTAGTGCCAGTCTAGCATTTGAGACAATACTCAATTTGGCTGTTAAGATCTCAACTAGGATGATAGTCTTCCAACTATTGGCAACCAAATTATCCCATATCAACAATATTTTCAACGCACCCATTAGAGCTTGTGCAGTAACCATAAAATATTTAACAGAAGCGTCATGTAAACTACCTCAAATATGCTAGAAAATAATTTCTCACCATCTGGAAGAATCCTATCAGTATAGACCCACCAACAGATTTGTAAATACAAGATCATAGCGCAAATGTGGGAGATGAACCCCATTTTATAGACAATGACAATTGAAGAAGTTTACAAAGTTGGTCAGTGTTGTGGATGAGCCCACAACTGGTGCATCTGGTTATTCCTTGACCAGTAGAATTGTTTAAATAATTCCCAAACTGGTGGTGGTACTGGTGACCAGCTCATGGCGAATGGAAGCAGAGGAGGCCCTTTTATAGAGAGGGCAAGAGCAATTATTTTTCATACTGCAAATGATGATGTATTGCAAAATAATTTTCATCCTGCTAAGTAAGAAGATTTTTTAGAAGAGGACAACTTTGCCACCCAATTTTATATGAAAATAAACCCCTTTTTATACCTTGAGAAGCAAAAATAATTTTCATTCCGCTGATGCCACCCAATGAACAAACTTTTTTAAACCAGAAAAACATCTAAAGTTTTACAAAGAATACAACAAAATGAGCAGCCTTCCAATTTCCAGAGTGATTCAAAGCCACAATGCAAGGTGCATTGCAGGAGTGCCACTGCTCAAACCTGATGTCAAGGTACATATTACCAGATTTGGTAATCAACACATTTCAACTGAAGCAACAATGGCTCAGAACCCAGAAACGGGGCCTAGCACAAAGGCCCCTGAACATCCAGGTTCAGGGGTAATTACCGCGTGATGGAGCTCATGCATACAAGAATTGGTGCTAATTAGTGAAGAGACCAAAGCAGCAGTCAGATGCGTTCTGACTATAGAGATCATAAAAATTCTCAATATCAACCCTAAAATCACAAATATTTTTATGTATCCCATTATTTTATCTTAAATTTCCCCCTGAAGTATAAATAACTTTTGCTTTATTCTAATATAAAATTTTTCTATGGGATCTTAGGTTTATCCTTACTTGCTTTAACTTTTTTGTATCATGTTAGTAATTACCAGTAGCTAGTCTGATTTTGACCAATCTGAAGTAATCACCATTAATCAGTCAGGGTTAACTGTTTGGAAGAAGACACTCTTTCAATGATACCTTTGCGCTGATAACGCCATGAAAGAGGTGGAAAAGGTTCTCATTGAGTTGCAATGGCCAACATATATCAAGAATGTCCAATAGTGTCAAGGTGTTTTCCAAAGGCGTGAAAAAGTTAAGCAAATGATCAATGCACCAAAGAGTAGCATTTGAGGAGGATTTGCTTATTAGAGTGATTGTGATGTTAGAAAAGGTTGTATGTTGCCTGATCTGCATGAAGTAGACCCCCTAAGCAGTGATTCAGTCTCTAAAGTCAAGCTAACTGAGGTCAGCACACTAACTTTGGTTTTTACTACAGGGATGGCACCATCAGGACCTAGCGATGATCATGATAGTTCTTCTGAGCAAGTGTTTGATGATGAAGATATAGAAGTGTATCATGGAGAGGGTGGAGAGTATTTCTCTGGACTCATAGTGAGGGAGGAGGATACAATCGATTTTAGACTCTATGCCCTGATTCTTGAAGTGCATGATTTGTGTAACAATCTTGAGCATGTCAAGGAGACCATCAGAAGAGCTATAATTGCCTCACTACCATAGTGAGAGGGCCATCACCAATTTCAAATTAGAATTTACTCTTAAGAACATTGAGGAGAAACTTGTTTTTCTTAAGAAAGAGAATATTGAACTTTCATTACTTTTAATGAGTATGGAGTGAGCTTGAAAAAGCATGACAACATGCTGTTTGCGATGGACAAGAGTATTAAGATCTGAAGGCACTAATGCACACTGTACCAGAGCCTCCATCTACTTGACTTATCACTCAAATGGAGGCACTTGCATGGAACACCCATAAGGTGTGCAACTCAGCCTGTCAGATCTTGTACTCAGTCAACAATGATGCATGCTGATCCTATTGAAAAGGATCTCAATTTCAAACCATATTTCAAGACCATGTACACACCTGGAGAGAGGACAATTTCTGGTTTCCTCAAAATGTATGAAAGTAGCATGCATGGCACTATCAATTGCCAGAAGGCTCACCACTTACAAGTATGCATGAGCTGCAAGGCTCAGGAGATCCTTAGCGCAAGCTTGAGACTTGGATTATATCTGTATTAAAGACAAGAGCATTCTACTCTCTGAGTTTAGTAGTGAACAGATTTATCAAAATTAAAGCAAGATTTTCTGTTGATATAGGTGGCAAAAACAAGTCAGTCATGAATTAAGCTTCCCGTTTCTACCTTAAGGCCCAGGGTTATGGACCACAGGAACAATAGAACTGCCTACCACCAAAACCGTTTTGTTAAGCTCCCTGGATATGCGTCCTAATCTGAAGATGAACATGACTTTGGCGGTCAAGAGCACAATGTCCCTTAAAGCACTTAAGGAGGTGCTACTTGACATACAAGGGATGTACAAATCTGAGTTTAATAGCATGGCACGTACACCACCCCCTCGACAATTCAATAAGGCTGCTTATGTCACCAATGTTGAGGTTGAAAAGACCAAAGAAGAGCAACAAAAGATTGAACGCTTGACAAGTCAAGAATTTATATTTTATAAAAGTTTCACCAACCTGGGCACTTTGCTCAATTCTTTCATTAGTTGCAGCAAAAAAGCAAGGAGCAAACCCCTAAAGAGGCCACACCTAATATCATAAATTGGGTGAATCTCCATACTGAGGGTGAGGACGACCATGAAAATGAAGACTTGGCTAGTGCAGTTTACCTTATGTTAAAGCTCCTAGCACAGTGGCTGTATAACTAGATTGAGAGTCATAGTGCTGATGGATCTGTATCAAACAATACCTATTTAACCCAAGAAAGTAAGCCTACCTGAGTGATTAATTCCATTAAAGAAAGAGAGCAGTTGGTCGCTTCTACCTTCAGTAATTTAGTACCAGATGATGAAGACACTACCAAGATCAATACAAATACTGTTACTTTGAAGCAATTTTTTGGACTCTACAACTGACGTCCTGGCCACTAGAAACCCCTTCAGCAAGAGCATTTTATAAAGGTGGAAGTTATCATCTGGAAGGTTCATGTACTGGCAGTAATGGACACTGGGGGCTCTAGTGAACATTATCTCCTCTAAACTTATGATGAAGTTCTCGTTTATGCCAAACATTGACTAAAATGTGAAATACCATACCGCAGGACCTGACACCACCTGCACCTTAGGATCTTTTTCTGCTTTACCTTTATTATTTAGGAGAATAATCCTAATGACACTCACAATAATGTTAAACATAGACCACTACAATTTCCTGGTTGGGACACAGTTTTTTCTGAAGTTTGGGGAGAAGATTGATTTTACTACAAGCATTGTTAGCATTATGAGCTACCAACTCCCCATGGTATTTAAGGACAAAGACGTTAGACCTCAAAAACAGCATACTTGCCTGATCCAAACAAACCAATCAATCTAACCAATTCATTACAACTTAATGGATAAGGGTGTAAACCTACTTCCTACTGTGAGCGCTGAAGAAGGAATCCCCTTGAGTGCAAGTGAAAGCATAGAAATTTTACTAGGGGATCAAAGAAGAATGAACTTGCCAATTAGCGTTAAGATTCCTCTTGACATAATATTGGAAACATACAATTGAGACAGAATCTGAGAGAAAGAGCCCAGAGTATTACCACGATTCTATAACTCACTTACTCTGGAGAGCTAAACCTTATTTTGGGGAACATTACTACCTAAATGACTAAAGTTGAAGAGAGACAAGTTGTAGCACTGTCCTGCCTGACCAGTTGCCAAAATATTGAGTCCATACATGCAGTCAGAGGTAACAATGAGCTCAGGTTTGGGGATGTGACCTCTAAGCAACAAAAAGAGCTGGAAGAACTTTTGGACAAGTTTAATGACATCTTCAGCTTTTATTCAATGACTATGGCCTGTGAAAAGGGGAGGTCCTTTTAGTAAACACCAGTTTAGCTTTCCCCTCTAAGTCCAAACCTTACCATTATTTGAAGGCAGAGGACATGGTCATTGCACAAGAGCTCAATCAGTTATCCAAAGCTGGGCTAATCCGTCCACCTAAGAGCCCATGGTCATTTTATTTGTTGCTAGTATGTAAGAAGGATGAGACCACAGGGTTTTCAAGGATTATTGCCACTTAAGTGATATTTCCAAGAAGGACTCATACCTGCTGCTATAAATCAAAGATGCTATGAAGCGCCTGTGAATCTCAAAGTACTTTTTGGCCATGGACCTAGCCATCAGCTACTGCAAATGGAGCTCTCCTCCAAGGACCAGGATAAAATTTACCTTAATCAGCAGTCAAGGGCTGTTTGAACCCATGAGGATGTTGCAGGTGCTCTGTAATGCCCCTGCAACCTTTCAATGAGCAATGGATCACATCTTCAGCAATCTTAAGATATTGAAGGTGTTAATATACCTTGACAACATCACAGCGTTTAGCCACATGTTATAGAAGCATTTGCAGCATCTCCAGGTCTTCAAGAGGCTGTGCGCTTCCAACTTGAAATTGAAGAGAAGCACATGTACTTTCCTCAAGCAATAACTAGAATTCCTGGGGCACAAGATTAGCTCATCTGTAATTGAGCCTCAGGATGTTAAAGTGAATGTGATTGTGGCAATGGAGCCACCCAAGAGTATGAGAGACGTTCAAGTGTTTCTGGGACTGGTGGGGTACTACAGGCAGTTCATTCCCCATTTCTGGACTTGGCGGTGCCCCTTATCTAGCTCCTAACCGAGGAAACAAAGTTTTAATGGATCCTGGAGCAGGAGCAGGCATTTGTGGAGTTGAAGGCATGATTGGTAGAAGCATCAATCTTGGCATATCTAGACTTCAATAAGCCCTCCTACTTGTACACTGATTCCAGTGATGTGGGACTTAGTGCAATCTTAGCACAACTAGAAGATGATGGGGTAGACCACCTTATCAAGTATTAAATTAAATTATTTAGCAAGGCAGAAAAGAATTACACAGTTACAAACGTGAATGCCTTGCACTAATCAAAGCAGTCAAGCACTTTAGGCTCTATCTTTATGAAGTACATTTCAAATTAGTTACAGATCATGTGTCACTCCGCTGACTAAGAAACATGAAGGATCCATAAGGGCGTCTTGTTTTTGGGCTGTCCTCCTGCAAGGATATGATTTTGAAATTATACATTGAGCAGGAGACAAACACCTTAACGCAGATGGTTTGTTGAGACTACCAGCATTCCATCTGCAGGCACCATAAATAAATTACCTGTATGACCTAATTGGGTTTCTGTGGAGGCTTGACAGGATGAGGCAGAAGAGGTTAAGAGTGTCCTGCGCAGATGTTCTTAAATCACCTGATGTGTCAATGGAAATCTGCAAAAGAGGTTCAAGAAAAATAGTATCCATACGTATGGCCCAGCAATTGCATGGAGATAGTGATGGAGGCTCACAAGCATGTGGGCCATGAACAATTCTAGAAGAAGTTGCTTATCCCATAGAGATTCTACTTGGAATTCATGTCCAACAAAGACACCAAGCCTTGGAGTTGTGTGTACTCTTCACCAGTTTTTGCCTGCTATAAAAGAGATCTGAGTTTATGCTCATTCCACCCAGTGCACCGTTCAGCAATGTTTCTATTGATGTGGTGATACTATTTTCAACAGCATCCAGTGGCACTAAGTTCATCCTGGTGGCGATTGACCACTTCACTAAGTGGTTTAAATGCATCTGCAGTCAAGATGTATGTTGCAAATTCCACTACCCATTTGTTGTACAACCAATTGATTACAAGACACAGGTGCCCTCAAGCTCATATGTCAGACAATGGCAAAAACTTCATCTCAGATGGGGTGAAGAAACTGATGGATTTGGTAGGGGTGAAATAGCAGTTCACTATTCTCTACACTATATCCTCCAATAGAAGTGTTGAGAGAGTAAATGGGACCCTATGAGGAGTTTAAAGAAGTTGGCCCTGAATTATAAGCTGAAGTGGGACCATTTGCTCTCATCAGCCCTGTTGGCTTACCAGTTAAGCCATCACCATGTGATTGGAATGCCCCCCTCCAAGGCCCTATATGGGTGAGAGGCTGCGCTGCCTACCCTCCTGGAACCAATAATAACAGCATAAAGAAGAAACTACCACCAAGAAGTTACCAACAGTAGTTGGCTGAAGAGTTGATCAGAATATAGTTAGAAGCTTTAAGCAACATTGAAGCTAGCCTTAAAGTTAAAGAGAGGAGCCAGAGAAGAACCAAGTTACCTGAATTTAGTATTGGAGACAAATTTTCTTTACCACTTGAGAGAAACGCAACTAGAGAAATTACAGACTATTTGAACTGGGCCTGCCACTGTTTTAACCAAGAGAGGAGCGGAATACTTTATCTGTAACAATAAAACTAATTTTTTATTAGAGTACACGCCTGGCACTTCTGAGTATTCCCCAGGTCTTGTCTTGGAAATGACACGGATAAGCCTGCAGCTGGTGCATCTGGTCATTTCTCAGCCGGTGAAATTAGTTTAAATAATTCCCAAACCAGTGGTAGTATTAGCAACCAGATCACCACAAATGTGGCGGAGGAGGCCCTTTTATAGGAGAGGGTGAGAGCAATAATTTTCAGCCAGCAAATGATGGCGTAATGTGAAATAATATTTGCCTTGCTGATTTAGAAGAATTATTTAGAAGAGGATGACTTTGCTACCCAAAGTCCATATGAACATTGACCCCTTTTTATTCCTTTGGGGGCTGAAATAATTTCCATGCCACTAATGATGCCCTAGTAAATCAAATTACCCCTGCAAAAGCATCTGAAGCTTGACCAAGATTATTACCAAATTTGGCAGTCTTCCAATTTCCAGAGCAACTCAAAGGTATGATGCAAGGTGCATTGCAGGAGTGCTAATCCTCTAACCTGATGTTGTGGTGCATATTACCACATTTGGTAATTAACACATTTCAACTGAAGCAACAATGGCTCAGAACCCAAAAACGGGCCTAGCACAAAGGCCCCTGAACATCCAGGTTCAGGGGTAATTACCGCGTGATGGAGCTCATGCATACAAGAATTAATGCAAATGAGTGAAGAAACCAAAGCAGCAGTCAGATGCGGTCTGAATAAAGAGATCATGAAAATCTTCTGTATCAAACCTAAAAATCACAAATACTTTTATGTATCCCATCAATTATTTTAAATTTCCCCCTAAAGTTTAAATAACTTTTGCTTTATTCTAATATAAAATTTTTCTATAGTATCTTAGGATTATCCTTTCTTGTTTAAACTTGTGTTGTATCAAGTTAGTAATTACCAGTAACCACTATGGGATTGACCAATAAGAATTAGTTGCTAGTAAATAGTTTGGGATTAACCTTTTTGAAGAAGACACTTTGTCAAGGATACCTTGGTGCTGATAACGCCAAGGAAGAGGTTGGAAAGGTTTCAATCAAATTACAAAGGACAACATTTCAATAATTTCCAATAGTGTAAAAAAGTTTGCCAAGAGCGTGAACAATTTACCCAAGTAATCAATGCACCTAGTGGTAACATCTGAGGAGGATTTTCTTTGAGAGTAAAAGCGATATTAGCAAATGTTTTCTGGTTCCTAATCTGCATGAGCTTAGGCCCCTTGAGCAGCAAGTCAGCCTCTAAAGTAAAGCAAGCTGAGGTTGGCATGCTGACCGTCAGGATGATGTTATAAAAAATAATCTGATATTTGCTGAATAATGAGATTTATTAATGAAGATGATGACAATGCTGCCAAAGAAAATGAATTTGACCAACTTAATACCTTCAAGGGGAAATAATTTACAGCCATCTAATGATAGAGTAATTCCATTTAAAATGGCCAATGACAAAGGAATGTCCAAACAACCATTCAAACAAAATTACCAAAGGGATGAAATTAAACCTTCTATTTGAATAATACCCAAAAAGACAATCAAGCAATATTGAGAGTCGGTTGAAACCCTGAAGAAAGGCGCATCAGAGAATCTATCATATAAATCTTGACCTGAACAGCATACTGTGACAGTTGAGGTTTATCCTAAATGACACATTGCCCTAATCTTTGATAAGACAGGACAAGCTGGTGTGGAAGGTAGAGGGGGTTTTAGAGCATTATTTCTTGGTTGGACCCCAGATTGAGACTAAGACTGGGGAAGGATGGAGGTTAGATGTTTTGTCAGGACTGAGGTTGAACCAAATGGTTTTGAAGCGGGTGATTTCTAGGTTAAAGGTGGATTCAAATCAGAATTGGAACAATTCTTGGATGTGGTGGTTCAGCCACTATGGAATTCGATTCAGCCTAAAACAATTGGGGTTTTCTTATGGCATGTTTCAAAAGACATAATGTCAAGAATGGCTAATGAGCTTGATCTATGCTTGCAACAGAGAGCTATAAGAGAAAGGACTTGATAATGGGAGGTTCCCCAGTTCCTTTTTCTATCAACTTGCCTAAATATATCAAATAAAGCCGTTTTTAAGCCTTACTTATTTTTATTACTGTCTTCTGAGATTTATATTGATAAATTTAGTCTAACAGCAGCCATGTTTGGCCTATACAAACAGGAGTTGGACTTTAAGCGCGATATTGGGAAGGCTATTGCCTCCTTATACAGCTTGTCTTGGAGTCAGGGCATGTTGCTGGGGGTAAGCATACTCACAACTGTCCTATAAGGGGTGTTTATCCGTGGCTCCTGTAGCACATGCACTAGAGGAATGGTCTCAGGGACCTTGTCTGCCCTTTGGTCATTGATGTCATGGTTGGATGACATAATAGTAGGCACAGATGCTAGAGATAAGGCTGGGCAACAGGAGGCCCAGAAGATGAAACTTCAGGCTCTCCCTGATCTAAAGCACACCTTAGATCAACGCTGGGTGCAAGCCAAGCATGCCCAGGTTGATACTAATGGGGTGCAAAACGCCCAGCCTCTTATCTCGGCCCAGGCATTAAAACAGACGTTTTACATTTTAAATGAAGATGGTTTGATTCACTTGGTTGGAGAGCAAGGGTTCAAGTCCCGCTCCAGCTATAAAATATTGAGTTCAGGTAAAATAAGGCTTCAATCAATTACTCGAGTGAAGGCACTTTTGGTGTATTTTACCAAAATGGATGGAAGCATCTGTTTATTGGAGCGTCAAGGCTTGGGCGCACTTCTGCAGAACCTGAATTTCCCTGGCCCATTTTAAATATGTTTTTGCGACCAACATTCCTTGTTGATCAACTTTCTTAAATAAAAACCCCCGTTATTTTACAGTTTTTCCAATGGTTCCTTGGGCAAACTTGGTGGTGGACCTCTTTGGGGAGGTCTCCAACCATGTGGGCCACTACCTTATCTCACAATTTAACAAAATCCCAGGGGCACCTGTGGACTGCCCAGGTCCCCTCCAGATCGAGGCACCCAAGCCCCCTGACATCAAGCCACACTTGATTATGGACGCCCCTCTGGGGTCCACTCAAGCGGTGATGTTCCTTACTTACCTGATATTATATGTTGCTCTTTGCACCCTTGCCTGAGGTACCCTTTGCATTGGCACCACTCGAGGTACCTTCCTACCCATTCTTCTAATGGCTAATTCCCTAGCAATGTGGGTTTGCATCCCACATCACCTTGCTGGGAACGAGAGAGTTACAGACACTCTCTTGACAATTGACTTGGGTCCTTCTTCCCAATTTATTCATGGCTCACTGGAAGGAACCAGTGCGTTACATTAAATGGAACTCATTTACTTCCTGTCATTGTGGTGGAAATCAAAAGAGGAGCCAAAAGCAGTTGTGTTCCCTGTGTGGTATCACCATACTGTGACACTTTTAGAGGTGATATTTTCAGCAGTGTTTTTGCTTCATGAGGTATACCAGGTGCTGGAGTGTGTGTCCTGGTGTGGTGGGAAAGTGGTAGGACCAGTGAAGACTGGAGGGAATATTCCATCAATGCTAAGCTCAGAGGAGTTGGAGCTGATCCATCAGATGTTTGGCTGGGCTCAGTTCCAAGGGTGGTTAATGAAGGCTTCAGGGGGTCAGGATTTGTTTGCTTTAAAATTGAAGCAAGTTTTGGTGACCTTGCCCATGAAGCTTTCAAACTGGGTACATGAACTTTTGGAGCAGCAGGCGGGGTTGCCTGATTCAGCAGAGGAGTGTTTAAACTTGATTGACCGAGAAGCATGTCCAGATGAGGCACAAGATTCAGCTTGGTCATCTTTGCTGCAGTGCATTCAGAGGAGGAAGTCTGTGGAGGAATATGGTTGTATGTTCCAGGCACTGGCAAAAGCAGCCAAGGCATCAGAGTCCCAGCTTCCTCACATGTTCTGTCAGAATTTGCAGGCTGATTTGTTATTGGAAATGGCAGCAGTGCAGCCTGCAGCGACGTTGGAGGAAGAGGTGGCCTTGGCCTTGCAGGTGGAGCAGCAGGTGGCCTTGGCCCAGGCTCACCAGGAGTTGATGCAGTTCCAATGTGGTTTCCATGGGAAGGAAGCAATGAGACAAGAAAGTTTGGAGCCTGTGTACAGCTCAAAGGGTTCAGGTATGTGGAGGAGGAAGGAAAGGGTCAGGGGGATCCTGGGGAGGGCGGCAAATTTCCAGGGGTGGCAATGGTTGAGGCCCCCACTTAGGTCCCTGAGGCCCCAAAGAAGAAAAATAATGCTCCTTATAACTTATGAAAGAAGCTAGCAAATCCAGTGTCCCAGAATAAATCGCTTCCTTTGCTTTATTCATATTTATTTCTACCCATAGAAGAGCGGGAAGGTCCTAAGAAGGAGTGTGAAAAGGTCCTGGCCCTGGTGGACACTAAGGCTGACAAGAATTATGTAAATGAGGAGTGGGCAAGAAGATGTGGATTGCCATTTTAGGAGGATAAATTTGTGTTGTTGTCAGATGGCACCAAGAGGACTGCGGTCTGGAAGGTGTGTGCCAAGATCCTTTGAGACAAGGCTCAGATAATTTTGAGGAAGAATTTCATTCTGTGGCTCATTAGCCTCACCCAGTGGTGCTGGGGATGAGGTGGTGGCACCAATTCCATCCACAATTTGATATGATGAAGGGGAAAGTTCTCTTGTTGCCTGAAGGCTCAGATGTGTGGGAGTGGGAGTTCCAGTCCCAGGGGTGATCAGGGAAATGAATGGGGGTATATCTTCAGTCGCGCCATTGGAGGGCTTGCCAGATGAGTATCAGGAGTTTTAATCAGTGTTTGAGCCTAAGGGTGAGACACCCTTCCCATCTACAGGGGACTTTGCATTTAGTTTCTGGTTCAAAGAGAGCTCTGAGTTGTCAAAAGGATGTCCAGTTTATCCATTGAATCCCTGTGCTTGGGAGGCTCTTGATAAATATGTCCATAAGATGCTAGGTTTGGTTTGATTGTGACGTCCAAATCATCTGTGGTTTTACCAGTGTTGATGGTGCCAAAGGCGAGTGGGGAGCTACGTCCTTGTGTGGACTTCCAACGCCTCAATGCGGTGACAGAGCCTGACACTTATCCAATGCTACTCTGGAAGACATTCTATTCATGATCTCAGGGTGTGTGGTGTTCCCCAAATTGGATCTGGTTGATACTTTCAATTAGATTCCAGTGCGGACAGATCACCAGAAGTATACCGCGTTTAAGTGTCACTTGGGGAACTTTGTGTATTGGTTTATGCCATTTGGGCTGCATAATGCCCCCACAATTTTCCAACGCATGATTGATTGTGTGTTTGGAATTTGGTGAGTAGATGTTGCATTGCCTATATGGATGATATTCTGATATTTTCCAGGTTATTGCAAGATCACGTGAGAGATGTAAGGAGTGTTCTGGAGGTGGTAAGCCAGGCAGGCTTGAAGTTGAAGCCATCCAAGTGTGATTTTAGTAAGGACTTGGCGTCTTTCCTGGGAAATGTGGTTTTCCATGGGGGCTAGCAATATGTCCTGATAAACTGCAAGCAGTGAAGGAATGGAAGGCCCCCAGGAATCAGACTGAAGTGCGGAGTTTTTGAAAGTAGTGAACTTTGTAAGGAGGTTCTCCAAAAATTTAGCTGAGTGGGCGGTGCCACTGACAAGGTTGACTGGGAATGTACCTTTTGTTTGATGGGAGACTGAGAAAAGAGCTTTTAGCGGGTAAAGACCAGTCTGCTGACTGCCCCAGTTCTGGCCCATCCTGACACCAACAAATCGTTTGTAGTAGAGACAAATGCATCAAACTTTGCACTTGGAGTGGTGCTATTGCAGGAGGGTAAAGACGGGGTTGAGCACTCTGTCTGTTACTTCAGCAGGAAGATGGTGCCCACTGAGATGAATTACCCAGTCTATGACAAGGAACTTTGGGCAATAGTGGCAGCATTGGGAGAGTGGCAACACCATCTGTTGTACTCCAGGCATCCAGTTGTGATCCAGACTGATCATCAAGCCTAAGAGTATTAGAAGTCCTTACGTCTGATGAATCAGAGATAGGCCCAGTGGAACTTAGATTTGGTTCAGTATAACTTACAGATTGAGTATAATCCATAAAACAGAATCTCTTGCCAGATTTGCTGAGTCATGATTCAGGGTTGTTGTTCTCTGAGGAGGAGTTGAGGAAGTTTAACACCGCTACAATGTTGCCGTTGAGCTTGTTTGCACTGATCTGGGGTTGTAGAGATGAAATATCATGAAGAATTTGGACTGCACAGCGGAGGAGTGAGTTTGGCCAGTGAGGCTTGGATGAGACAAGATAAGGGGAGGTGAGCAATAAACATGTGGGATTCTCAGTCTGGAGAGGTCTTATCTGGCATGAAGGAAGGATCTGGGTTCCAGTGATGACTTTTCTGCAGGAGGTGTTAGCAGCTAACCACGATCATCCTTTAGCTGGACATCCAGGCGGGGAGAAGACACTGGATTTAGTTCATCACCAGTATTCATGGAGGGGAGTGGTTGCAGTATGGCGGTATGTGGAGCGATGTGTGGTGTGTGCCAGGTTAAAGTCCCGCCATATGGCGCCAGGAGTAAATTGAAGCTGCTTCAGATTCCGTCTAGGCCATGGGCCTCTGTGAGTGTGGATTTTATCACAGGGTTGCCCAAGTCCCAGGGGATGGACGCCCTTATGGCTGTGGTGGATTGCCTGACAAAGTATGCAGAGATTTTCCCTTGTCAGTCAAACATCTCTACAAAGGAAACAGGTCAGATCTATGTGAATGAGGTCTTTTCCTGACATGAGGTAGCAGAGGATATTGTGTCAGACTGAGGTCCACAGTTCGCATCTTGGTTCTGGTTACATCTATTAGGAAACTCAAAGGTAAAAGCCTCCCATTCATCAGATTACCACCCCAATCAGATGGCCAAACTGAGAGGGTAAATCAAATATTGGAACATATTTGAGGTGCTATGTCTCAGGGTGGCAGGATGATTGGGTGAGTTGGGTGAAGTTGGCGCAATTTGCATATAACAACCACAAGCATGCTTTCACAAGAATGACCCATTTTTCACAAACCATGGTCAGCACCTAGAGGGTATGGGGCCTTGGGAGCAGGATCAGAATCCAGCAGCAGATGAGATGTCACGTGAGACTCAGGATACCTTGAGGCTTACTGAGAAAGAATCTAGAGGCAGCAGTTGCAGCTCAGAAGAGGAAAGCAGATAGGCATCAGCCAGAGGAAAGCGTTTTCAAGAAGGGTGATTGGGTCTTAGTAAATGCTCAGAACTATGCCATACCTGTGAGGAGCTGGAAGTTGGGGCCAGTGGCGTTGGGCCCATACCCAATAGTGAGGGCGGTAAATGAGGTGGCATTTGAGCTGAAGTTGCCAGAGGGGTCACAGGCTCCTTGTAAGTCCCGGGGAACATCCCCTGTATGTGGATTGGGCACTTTTCCCATTTCCAAGTAAAAAGGTTCCAAAGAGGGTGACTGTACCCCTCATTACCCAGGGTGACCTCACCCACGTGGTAGATGAGCGCTGGGTAAAAGCTCTCCCTCTTCAATCCCTCCCCCAGTACCCACGCTCACCTCAGCTGAACTTGTCAGTGGATCAGGGAAATCTGCACTAAGATCACTGAATCAAAGCCTATAGGTCCAAAACTAATTGAAAACAAGCCCAACAATTGGAATCCACATATTCAAAAAGGGATGAAGATTGAATTATCAGCTGAAATTGCTGATGGTTTCAATTTGGCCAGCAGTGTGATTGTCAAAACTAACCCCTCTCAAAATTGTTGGGGATGATCCCCAATGTGCAGGTAGTAGCATTGGAAACCATCAATGATAGTTCAAAGCTCCCATATGGCAAATTGAGAGTTGCAGCTGGTGCAACTCTTTGGACTGAATGAATGGCCCAGCGACCAGGTATGAGTGGGTTGGGCATCCCAAACCTGTTTCAACTAATTGAGACCACCCCTACATGGGGTGACCCTGGGGAATTCCTGTTGCCTGTCAGTCCAGATGCCATCACACCAACCACCAGAAATGTAGCTGAGCCTTAGTTTGGGCGTTCAAGGTCAAACCACCAGCAACTCAGCCTGCTGCTGAATTCTTCAATGTCAGTTCCTATTGATCTTATCTGCCCCCATCCCCAAATAATTTGCCAGTTAGGTCAAACTTGAGGGACCTGATCCCTGCTTGTTCCTGCATCAATTGACCACTACTTAATCAGTTGCATCGCGCTGAGAAAATTGTTAGTCAATTTTCTTCAATTTTTTTAAATAAAATTTGCCGCTAAAAAGCTATCAATATTTGACTTTATTGATATCCTTCTGGCTGTATTCCTGATGGCTTTACTCTGGTGGCCTGTCAGTCCCTATACTGGATGGGCTTTACCAGTACTGATGGTCACTATGGCCCCCACCATCACTAACTGGATTCAGTGAGCTAGATTACTTTTGCAATTCAACCCCTTTATTTCAAATATCCACCATCAATATACTGGGATCTTGTGGCCTTACACCCACCATTTCTAAGCAAGGATCCGTCCCCTTATCTCCTCAGTTGAATTGAACCCACCCGCCAGTGACCTTGTATAAACTATACCTGTGGTACCATCCCCTGCAGCAAGACCCCCAGTGTCTGGATTTGTCTCCATTTGGTTCATTTTTGGGTTGCTATTCACAATTGCCCTACACCAACGATTTATCATTTCCAATTTACAGCTCCATACAATTTCATATTTGTGGCAATGCCTCTGGCATTCTGGCTTGCTTTTTGGGTGCTTATGCATCCTGACTGGCAGGCCGGTCTAAACTTCTTCTGCCATTTTCATGACACTCATCCAGTGTTGCATGTGTTACAGCTCAACCCATTCTTGGGGGCAGCTGCCTAAGAAGGCCTCTCCTTTGTTTCCAGATGAAAAGGGGCTGAGGAGTACAAGGTGGAGGAGTTCCTGAACACAAAAGTGGTGCAGGGTCATAGGTCATTTTTGGTCCAGTGGAAAGGTCACCCAGTTGAGAAGGCCACATGGCAGATGTCCAGAGATTGTGCCTGGTGTCTGGGGAAGTTATAAGAGTTCTTCTTGTCCTGGGGGTGATGTGATGGTTGAGGTTTATTCTTAACATCACATTGCCCTGATCTTTGATAAGACAGGACAAGTTGGTGTGGAAGGTAGAGGGGGAGATAGAGCATTAGTCTTGGTTAGACCCCAGATTGAGACTAAGACTGGGGAAGGATGGAGGTTAGATGTTTTGTCAGGACTGGGGTTGAACAAAATGGTTTTGAAGTGGGTGGTTTCTAGGTTAAAGGTGGATTCAAATCAGAATTGGAACAATTCTTGGGTGTGGTGGTTCAGCCACTATGGAATTCAATTCAGCCTAAAACAATTGGGGTTTTCTTATAGCATGTTTCAAAAGACATAATGTCAAGAATGGCTAATGAGCTTGATCTATGCTTGCAGCAGTGAGCTATAAGAGAAAGGACTTGAGAATGGGAGGTTCTCCAGTTTCATTTTCTATCAACTTGCCTAAATATATCAAATAAAGCCGTTCCTAAGCCTTACTTATTTTTATTACTGTCTTCTGAGTTTTATATTGATAAATTTAGTCTAACAGCAGCCATGTTTGGCCTATACAAACAGGAGTTGGACTTTGAGAGTGAGATTGGGAAGGCTATTGTCTCCCTATACACCTTGTCTTGGAGTCAGGGCATGTTGCTGGGGGTAAGCATACTCACAACTGTCCTCCAGGGGTGTTTATCCATAGCTCCTGTAGTGCACACACTAGAGGAATGGTCTCAGGGACCTTGTCTGCCCTTTGGCCATTGACTTGGGCCCTGCTTTATCAATTCATTAATGGCTCACTGGAAGGAGCCTGTGCGTTACAATTACCAAATCAGGAGAATAAGTATAAACAGAAGCAGTATTGCAGTCCTAAACAAAAGTGGGGATTGAACAAGGGATGACTAAACATCCTGGGTCATGGATTTCCACTGTCAGGACGTGGTGGATTTCTTCCCACTGACCTTAAATTTAGACTTAAGATCTTTTAAAGACCCAAGTGAAAGTATTATTTATATACTAAACTAGATATATATAATTGAGGGAAAAAGCTTTTCAATTGGTAAATGCCCTTATGGTTTTCTATAATGATAGCTAAAACCAAGGGTAAGAAGAGAGATCTAGCTTATTTTATCTGAATATATCTAGAGGACTAGAGTGCCATTATTTTAAAAAATTACTAAGTGCATCCAAGCCAAAATTTATAGCTAATTTGCTCTTCAAGGTTTCTGCAGCACCAGGATGATTTAATTCTTTAGTTCAGGTATGATCCCCAACAATGCTATTAGCTAATACTTTAGGTCAGATTGAATACCACTGTCAGAGGTAAATGAATATTCAATTTGGGCTAAATCCATACATCCATCATAAAAAGGAGCTCACAGATACAAGCATTAAGTCAAATGGATGCCACCACCAAGGCAGAGATCCAGAAGAGACTAACAAGGGGTTCATGAAGCCTCTACAATAATGCTATACCCTATTCTCATTTTATTTTACTTACCATTTATCTTAGAACTTGTATTTTTGCAAGAAGTATAAATAACTTTGATTTTATTTTAATAAAGAAGCTTTTACCACAGAATTAAAAGTATACTTTTGTTACCACTTATATCTAGTTAAAGTGAAGTGTTTGTTCTTAACCAGTCTTTAATCTAATGAATAGGACACTTGCAAGGAAGGATACATTGGTTGCTGATAATTCCAAGGGAGAGATTGGTCGAGGTTTCTGCTGAGGCTTGTGCTTGGCTAATGTACTGAAATTATGCCTAAGAGTATCAACAAGAGTACTGCCAGCAGGACGATGAGAGTCAACCAGCAATAGATGCTACATTGGGTAGCATTAGAAGAAGACTACTCAGTAAGGATTATCATACCTCTTCAGAAAGTCACTGGTGTCAAATCTGTGTTTGAAAGATCCCCTCACTAACAAGTTGGCCAAGCAAGTCAAGAAAGCAAAGGCCATGAGCAGATTTAGGGTTTTCTTTTTTTAGTACTAGATGGTCCCAACTAGATTTAGGGTTTTCAGTTTCAGAGAAATACTCTTTATATATCTTCTAAATTTGAATAATTTTATAATAGTCATTTATTACTTAATTAAACCTGAAACTATAAATAAAAGTATATAATTTTTATAAATAGTTTTTTAGTAGATACCTATGAACTAAAATTCATTAAATCTAGATTTTAAATTCTAGGCCATTGTGGTTTAGGATATATGATGAGAATAAGCTTATATAAAAAAGTATCATAGTTTTTGTAATTTTTTGTTGTCAAAATTTAGTAAAAAATTCTATGCCTATTCAATAACCTACACTCAAACTGCATATACATAATAAATTTTATAAACGTAGGGTTTGGTTTTTTAGAATAAACATTTAAAGTACATTTTTCAAATTTGAATTTCTTTAGTAGAAATTTATTAAGGGAAAAATAAAACTGATTTTTCAATTAAAAGAATATCCTAGTGATGAAATTTTTTTAATGGAACTATAAAGTTTAAACTGAACTCTCATGCAAAATTTCAAATTTATAGCTTTTATGGCTAATATATATCTTGTATAAAGTTGACATTAATATATAGATATAGATTCACAGTTTTTGCAAGTTTGTAGTTACAAATTGTAATTTTAAAAACTCTTACCTACTTGAGGACCTAACACCCAAGAGGCACATACATACCAAGGTTTAACATATATAGATAAATTTATTATGGGAGAATAGTTTTTATTAGATTCCTATATATAGATTTATATATTTTTATAATTTTTGTTGCTAAAATGGAATTTAAAATTCCCTTACGTACTTGATATTCCAACAGCCAAGCTGCACATACATACCAAGTTTCATGAATGTAGTTTTCTTGGTTTCTAGAATACTTTTTTGAATACAATTTTCAAATTTGAATTGTTTTACTAGTAATTTATTTAAGATAAATTTTAAACTGCCTTTTCACATTAAAAACCCTAAAAAATAACGGTTTATTAGCTGAACTACAAAATTTGAGCAGAGCCTTTATGCCAAATTTCAAATTCTTAGCTTTTGTGGTTTAAGCGAAATCCTGATTAATAGTGTCCTACATATTCTAAATTACTGGGTTTTAAGCAAGGACGTTTTGTATGTTACACGTAAAGCTTCACCTTGGATACATCAGAACCTATATGTTCAATCTATCTCACGATTAAACAGATAACGGAAGGGCAACTTTTCAATCCTAAATACTTGATTAATAATCAAAACAAAGAGCCTCTAGATGTTCTATTGCAACTTTATAAAACGGTAAATAAGAGTGTTCTTACAAGCAATGTTAAACTAAATTTATATATATTTATAACTTTGGTTGATAAGTGAATAGCATAGCGTAGTGGTTCCTGCTCCACTCTGAGTCGGGTTTTGATCGAAACATGTTCGAAACCAGCACAGGGTAAAACTCGGAGCGGTATATTTGTCCCAAGGTTGACCCACCTCGTTTAATTTTTTAACTGGTTATTTCTCGGCTTGAGTTTGGCTTAAGTAAAAATCTTACATAAGACAGATCAAACCAACTGTTGCGTCGTTTTTCAAATTTTCTATATTATACAAAAGACCTGCTAAACTTTATTTTCGCTTCCTTTTAAGACTTTATCTGTTGATACTATTTATTAACGAAGTTCGGCTGCCTTATCTTCTATATATATAAAACAAAGTCGTGTTAGTTACACCATTTATAACTCAAGAACGGCTGGACCGATTTTTATGATCTTTGATTTGTTGGATTTGTCTCCGCCCCGAATAGCAGAATAACTATTAAAACATGGGAAAAATATAGTAAAATAAAAAGCTTTATATGTAACAAGTGAAAATCCTATATATACTTCGATGGTATTCGCTATATTGTTACAGCTGAGCAGTTTGATATTCAGCTGATTTGATATTTTAAATGGTTTTAAGTGGTTAGTGGTCATTCAGGTATTTAACAAGTTTATCTAAATCAAAACTTTGAATCAAAAGTCCAATTGATTTTAAAAATACCTCCTCTAGCATAATCGGCTCAGCTTTTGGCTCTAAACTTCAACTCTATAAAAGGTCAGTTGTTCGAATCTTGGCGTATCTATATATATAAAAGCAAATGTGTGTGTGTGCACGATGCCCAGCCAAAACTAGAGCATGTAGAGCTCTGAAAATTTGGCTATAGGTGGACGGGAGGGGGTCCGTGTGCACCTTGAAGCCCATTTTTAATTTTCATAGTAAAATAAAAGTTTTATATGTAACAAGTGAAAATTTTATATGTTTTAAATGTAAATCGGTATATTGTTACGGCCGAGAAGTTTGATATTCGGTTGATTCGGTAGTTTAAATGGTTTTGTCAAGCGGTTGGTGGGTTTGTGTTGATTAATAAGCTTAACGGATTAAATAAAGTTAGTGATTAGTTGATTTAATAAAGTTGATTGGTTTTAGTAAGTAGTTGTGATTTTGGTTGTTTCGATATATTTAGTTTTGGTTTACGAAGCGGTTGGTGATTAGTTGATTTTTAATCTAATGGTTTTAGCTAAGTGGTTTAGTGGTTTAGTTAATTCGATAGGTTTAATTGGGTATGACTGAATGGTTGGTAAATTTATATTAATTCAGTATAATTTGATTACTTAATCTTATCGATAACCATCTACAAATATAAAAATTATGAGATTATCAGATGAACTTTAAGCCCACAAACAAATCTGTGTTAAACTGGGTATCAACAAGAATTAATCTTAAATTTTATTTACAAAAGAATCAGTATGTTAATTTATTTATATAGATACATTATCTCGAGCAAATAACCAAAAATCATCAAACTTGGCACAAGTATTCTATAAAGTTTAGGAACGGAATGCTAATATATAATTGTTTAATATAATCATATAAATTTAAACATCAGTTCTATATAAGATCTAGAACGTATATTTCTAATGGTAATTATATAGCAATTTGGCTGTGTATTTTCATATTCATTTAATTCAATAGTTTCATAGGCTTTGATATTTAGTTGGTAGTTTTTGGCTGTTTTGTAAGTTCAATTGTTTTTGCTAGGGAGGATACCCCAGTGGTAGAGTATGGACCCTTTACCACTGCCTCCCGAGTTCGATCCCGGTAATGGACTTTGGGTAGGGGACGATTTTGACTGTGTTGGTTTTGCGCGCCAATGCCCCGAACCGAGATAGCGAATAGCAAAGGCGGTCCATGGAGTTCCTGGCCTATCATACGCCGCGCATGGAGGTTTTCCGGGTTTTATCCTCCTTTCCCATTTTCTTCACTTCCCTAATCGGTGCGGTACCGTCCCCAGGTCGGCCCACCTCGAATAAAATTTAAAATAATTGTTTTTGCTGAGTGGTGGTTTATTTTTTGGTTGATTCGATAGGCTCAATAGTTTCAGATAAGAGATTGATGGTTTAATTAATTTGGCAGACTTAATAGATTTTAGCTAAGTGGTTGGAGGTTGGAATTTTTAATAGGTTTAATTGTTTCTGAACTTATTAATAGCTATCTATCAATATAAAAGCTAAAATAATTTAGAATTTGATGATTTGATAAGTTTATTTTATTTGGCCGAGTGGGTTGATAGTTTTTGGTCGAATTGATAGGAAACAGTTTAGTTTTGGAGGTGATTAGTTATTGGTTGATTTGATAAGTTCAGTTAGTTTTAGCTGAGTAGTTGGTCTTTTTGGTTGCTTCGATTGAGCAATTAGATTTAGCCGAGTAATTATTGCTTAACTATATAAAATCTAAATTAATCAATTCGAATCACCTGAAATTCTATAGACACCGTAGCGAAGCACGGGTAACTCCGCTAGTTTTTCATTATTTCATTGTTTTTAGCGCACTTATTCTTCAAAACGCGTTTTCATTTTAAAGTCTTTAGTTGAAAGTGTTTAGTTTATACTCATCAGCCTTTTCGAAGAATTTATAGTATGAGTCTTTATGGTGACCTTCCACCTCCTTCCTCAGCTAAGGATTCGCTTAAAGATGGTGTAGATTCTTTGGGTAAAAATATTGTTGAAGGCGGAACAGTTTCAGTGCCCCCATCTTCTGTTGGAAAGGCCCCTCTTTCTAGTAAGTGCTTAATGCACCAACTGTGCTCTACTATATTAAGTTCAAATGCAATATTTTGTCTAGTTGACTTTTTTGGGCTGATCGCATATCGCTACTTTTGTTTAAGCAATGCTCTCTTTTTATTCCTTGTTTCCATTATCAATTTTTATAAAATTGTAATTTTCAACACTCTGTTATTTTAAAAATCGTTAATTGGTGCTGCTTTACCTGAGGATTTTTACTTGTATGCTGAAACTAAAGATTGATAGCCAAATCATCTTTATCTGCCCCACAATTTCTTCCTTCAACCGTTCTTAGAAAACCAAACAAAGCTATGGGATCTAAGTTTACCTCATTAGAAAGCCTCCTGTTTTTAAACCAACTATCAATCCTGAAAGTGTAGTACCAACGCCCACACCGATTACACCAATTCAACAAGTGACTTATCAACCGCCTAAACTTGAGCAACCAAAAAATATGCATAAGACTGGTAGATATATTCAAGACGAATATGACCCCGCGTACCCCAACGACTATGCCGAGATGCAACGCCTTCGCGATGAAGCTAGACAAGCTTTGTCTTCAAGATCTTACTCTTGTTCTCGCTCTCCTTCTCCGCAAAGCAACAATAGTTGTAGTGGTTCTCCAAAATCTGGTTCTCAGTCTCCCGCACAGGCTCCTTTGCGACAGTTTTCTGCTGTTCCTCCTCCCGCTTCTCTCGCTGTCAATTCTCTTCCTCCTGCTCAAAGCGGAGAGGAAGCATACCTTAGAAGGCTACAACTAAGTCATACAACAAATAATTTACAGAATTTATCTTCTTTAAACGCTTTTGAAACAAGCAGAGTGTTAATGTTAATGAACATGGTGGGGAGAGAGGAAGCGGATGATCAGCTTGGAGAAGAAGTAAAGAAAGAGTGCATTAAATACGGTCAAGTTCTTAACTGCTTTGTGTATGTTGCACCACCAGATGTCCCAGATCAGCATTCTGTTCGCATATTTGTGGAATTTACTACTAACCAAAGCGCATGCATTGCAAAAAAGGCACTCCACAACCGTCTTTTTGGTGGGCGCAATATTCACGCAGAACTATTCGATCCCGTTCGTTTTCGACACTTTGACTTTGCCTCGCGTCCAGAGGAGCTTGCTAGAACGTTTTAAAGCTTGAAATGAATATTTTTAGGCGAGATTTTTAGTTCTTGGAATGCCTTTGTACTGTGTTCTAAGTACTTTTGTGCTTTAGTTATATCTCATGGTCGCAGGTTTGTTTTTACGGTCTAAATGTTACTTTTTATGAAATACTAGTAAAATTTAATGTACTAGAAGTTTTTCTATTGGATAAAGTTTTGATTATGTTTAATAGTGGTTACAAATTTTAGGCTCTTATCTAATATAAGTTGTTGATACCTTGACAAAAAAGAGCAATACATAAAGGTTTAAAAATTATGGCCTGCTTAGTTTTCCATACTTTATGATAGAAGGCGGACTTTGCAAAATCTAAGGTTTAAGCTCTGTTACAAATTGAAAATATCACGCAGTACCTGAAAAGATTCAAGCTGCAATGCTTGTTTTAGATTATAATTGCTTAATATTTTTATTTATTTAGTAGTTTAACTAGCTGATTTATCAAAATTATGATATAAAAAGGCACAAGCCCTTAGTTTTCTAAATTTTGAATACACATTACCTAGGTTCTTAATAGATATAACACTTAAATTTTTATGCTCTAGTAAAGCTAAATGCGTTATCTAAATCATTAACGGTATTTAATATTTTATAAAAATTGAAATTGTAACTGTAAGAGAAGCAAGTTTTAAAAAGGATGTTGCAAAAGCTTTTTGTCTTCCATACAGCTCAAATGACTGCTTAGTTAATTTAAACAAAGGCAAAGTTTCCTCTTGGTGAATTGGTCACCCTAACAAGGCATAATTTTTTTAGTTCTAAACTTTAATGGTATTGGATCTAGGCAAAGCAAACCTTATTTTATTTATCTAAAAGTGAAAGCTTTTTAAGAATTTTTTATGCGAATTTATATCAATGCTACCATCTAATATATAAAATGGAAAAGTATGTATGTGTGTATATATGTATGATCCCCTCAATCTTATTGGGTTAACTTATTTGGCCAAGTGGTTGAGAATTATTGAATAAATCAAATAATTCACCAAATTTCTTACCCCAAACTAATCAAAACAATAAATGAATAAGATTGATCTTAAGGTTAAGCTAGAGTTTCAGGTTTGATTCCCAGCTCTAACTGTTTTATCATCTAATTTAATTAATCTATTTCATTCAGCTTATAAATTTTATCATTTTATTTATTTAGTTTCATTTTATTTAATTCAATTTATAGATAACTCATTTCTTTCTTTCTTTTTTTACTTATTTTATTTTATAAGCTTTCATAAGCATAATTTTATTTATATTTTTTTAAATTTTTATTTGAGGTGGGTTGACCTGGGGATGATACCACACCAGTTAAGGGAATTGAAGAGATAGGAAAGGAGGATAAACCCTATAAAACCTCCATGCATGGCATATGATATGTCAGAAACTCCATGAACTGCCTTGCTATTTGCTATCTCAGTTTGAGGCATTGGTGCACAATGCCAACACACTCATAATTGTCCTCTACCCAAAGTTCATCTACTGGGATTGAACTTGGGAAGGCAGTGGTAGTATTGTTGAATGGTTGACTGGATCTAAATTGTCACTTATTATAAACCAAAGATATCCTAAGTATATCTGAACTTGAATTTGTGGCCTAGCAATTTCACTTAATTATATTTGACTATGATGACATGGGCTCGAGGGCTTTGTTGGTTAGGTCAAACTTAAATTTAAGTTTTGATTTAATGACTCAGGCACATGAGCTTTGTTAGTCAATATCAAAATTAGTTTTTAATGTCAGTCAAGTTTTTGATCGAATTAATTACTAATTAGTGATACAAATTGCCTTGGTATATACTGCCAATTATATGTGAAAGTGAATTAGTTCAGCTTTTTGAAGATATGATAAAATGCTATCCCAAGGATGATGATGGTGTTTACACTGACTGAGGCTGAGCATGACACCCTGAGTCAAAGTATTGTAGACATTCTTAGAAACTTTTTATGTGGCCAAATACCACTGAAAGTAAGATGTCATGGGTAAAATGTGGTTAACATTGAACCCTATAAATAACCCTTAAGTTGACACTAATAAATATATTCAACTATTGGACTTGTTTATAATTTAATTTATAGAATTTTTTGTATTTAGTACTTTCTTTTGTATTAATCATTTTTACTTGGGATCAGTAAGATCAGGGTGGCATGCCATCATCTAAGTAAAAACAACAGGGTATACAAATTAAATACTACCAAGAAGCTATAATTTAAATTATAATCAGCATCCTGTCTATTGTCCTCATACAATAGATGCTCGACACTCCATTCTGCATCCAAAGAAGAACCAGCCCTCTGAAGCAAAACCCAAAAATTCAACAAGTATAATATATTATAAGTTGACTTATTTTAAATATATAAATAAATAAACAAAGTACTCTTAATCAACTAAGTTAAATTAATCTAAGTATTTTTATTGCTATTAACTACAAACTAAACTAGCTCATATGTCTAACCTTATCATTTTATATATAGTAATTTAGGGAACAAAGCTATTCTGGCCTTTTAGCCTTGTTTTACTGAATTTTTGCTACCTTACACTTTTAAATAATGTGATATTTCTTGAAGTTGATACACCTTAAACAAAAACTATTAATCATTCACCCAAAACTAGTCGGACCTATTGAATCAACCAAAACCACCCACTGCTTGAAAACCCCATTTAAGCTATTAAATCAGCCAATCACTTATTACTTACTAAAACAATTAACTTAGTGATTAGTCATATGACTATTAACACTTGGCAAAATTATTTTAAAACTATTTAATAAACTAAATATAAGCCTACTCAGCTGTAACAATATACCAATTACTATTAAAAACATATAAAATTTCACTCTTTACATATAAAACTTTTTATTTTATTATAAAAACTAAAAAAATATGGTGGAACATTGTATTGTCATCCAACCTTATTAACTACTAGCATCCATTACCCATGCTTTGCTACGGTGTCTATAGAATTTCAGGCAATTCAAATTGATTAATTTAGATTTTCATTATAGTTAAGCAAAAACCACTTGGCCAAATCAAATTGCTCAATTAAATCAACCAAAAACCAGCAACTTTTTATCTAAAACTAACTGAATAGATCAAATCAACCAATAAACAATCACCTTAAAACTAAACTGTATTATCAAATTGACCAAAAATCATTAACCACTTGGCCAAATGAAATAAACCTATCTAATCAATCAGATAACACCAAACTGCTACCCAAATCATCTCTCTATATTTAAAATCATTTTATTTTGTGACACGTCTTCCAAACTACTAAATCAATTTCAACTTAACTTGCTAAAAGTATTTTATTAATTAGGGGAACCAAATTGGGCAGGTTTTTAAAGGTATATAAAACTAATATCAAGATACCCAAGCTTTGCTATGATGTTTAAAGTTTATCAGATGGTTCATATTGATAAACCACTAAACTGCTCAGCTAAACTATTGAACATACCAAATAACCAATCACCAACCATCTTGTAAAACTAAGTTAATTAAAATTAAAATGACTAAAACTACCAACCACTTAATAAAAATTAAAACCTTTGAATATACCAAATCAAACAATCACCAACTGCTTTGTATTTGTAAAATAAACCTAAAATTATCAAAACAACTAAAACCACCAACCACTTACCAAAACCAATTAACTTATTGAATCAATCAAATTACTAACAGCTTACTAAAACTATCAAGCTTTTTAATTAACCCAAAACTACCAACTGCTTGCCAAATCTATTAAAACTATCAAATCAACCAAATATCAAACTGCTCAGCCATAACAATATACCAATTTTCATTAAAAACATATATAAATTTCACTCCTAAAATATAACTCTTTATCTTTTATGAAAAATAAAAATCTGGCTTTGAGGTGCACATGGACCCCCTCCCTTCCACCTATAGCCAATTTTAAAACTCTACTTACTGTAGTTTTGGCTGGGCATTGCGCACACACCATACACACTTGCTTTTATTATTATAGATGAAAATTTCATTAATGGGTTATGTCAGGAACTGTGTTAAATAAAGTATATAAGACTCCAGAACAAACAAGATTATGAGTTAAAGAAAAACAGATAAAAAATAATGTTTATTTTGATTCTTTGCTTGTAATATATGCATTCCTATACCATATATCCAATTGCAATGAAACTTTAGTGTGTTGTTGCATGCACACCCACAAAGGTTTCTGAATAATTATAACCATTTTCATAATAGTTAAATAAAGAGTTTTTTTATGTAAGAGGTAAAATATCCTAAGTTATTAATTGTAATTAGTATAAAGTTATAGCTGAGCAGTTAGATATTTGGTTGATTCAATATTTAAACGGTTTTGCCAAGAAGTTGGTGGTTTTAGGTTAATTAATAAGCTTGATGGTTTTAGTAAATAGTTAGTGATTGGTTGATTTGGTAAGTTAATTGGTTTTAGTAAGTTGTTGGTGGTTTTTGGTTGTTTTATTAAGTTTAGTTTAGGTTTGCCATGCAGTTGGCAATTAGTTGATTTAGTATGTTTGATGATTATAGCTAAGCAGTTTATTAGTTTATCTATGGTATAAAATATAAAATACTTATTTTTATCTTTTTTATTTACCTGAAAAATGCCAGGTAATACCACAATCTTTCTATAATATCTATACATATGAAATAGAAAAGTATGCATGTAGATATATATGATTCTACTAATTTTATTAGCCAATGGCTATGCTTAGGCAATGCATTAGATTGGTAGAATGATTCTTATTAGTTAAACAGTGACCATGTTCAGACAGTGCATTAAATAAGTACTTATAATTTTAATAAAAACATTTTTAACTTTCAAGAGACTAATCCCATTTGATCTTATATAGTTGTAAAAATTTATACTTATACATAAATATACATTTTCTATATATAGAGATAGATATTTAAAACTGTTATTGTAAGCAATAATCTATAGCTAGCAATAAAATGAGAGCCAACATAGTTATCAAA
>JAKSZP010010920.1:0-83022 GCA_022478985.1 Massospora cicadina | reverse complement strand
ATTGGGCCCAGCTGTTTCATATTTCTTGCAATGATCAACATCAGGGATATTTGTATCTTTTTACTTGGAGAATTGAGAATATATACTGGGAACCACTGACAACTATAACCCAAGTTCACTTGGTTTATTAAAATATCAATATATGTGAACACAGAATTAAGTGCAGAGTTTGAGTTTTCTGTGTGAATACTAGTAGGATCAATCTAATTAACGGTTCCAACCAATTTCTGTCTAACAGAAGGACACTGTGCGACAAGGGTATCCAAGTCCATTACAACATTAATTCTTTTAAACGCAGGGACTTTGAGGATTTACGAGGAACATAGCTTTGGAGAATCTTAAGGATCTGTTGGGCATATGTTTTGTTGACAACATCTTTGCACTCTGACTCTATAGTAGCGCGATGTGAATGTGTTGAAACATAAATGTCATAGTAATGATTGGAGGTCCTTATGGTTCCGTTTCACCTAAGAGGGCATGACCAAAGAGGCGTCCTGGTGTAGTTAGTTTGGCATCAATAGAGCACCCCGCCTCTATTGAGGCAAGTTTTATCTGACATAGTTCCATAAATCTTTTGGATGCATATGTTGCACATTTGAGGCCTTACTCTATCAGGCCATATGGCCAGTCTTGTAGCACCTAAAGCAGGTAGGGCTGCCTAATCGGTTGGCTGATACTCCTCTGGGTTCATTGCTTAAGAAGCGGTTTTATATGTTCTGAATGGGTCCAGAGGGTTGTCCTTCATTCGCAGGCTGCTGAGGTGTGGGCAAAATCCCATGTTAGGTGGACTAAAGCTATCAGCACATCTTTTCAGATAATTGACCATCATGGAAGTAATAGATATTGGATAAAGGCGGGGAGCATAGTGTTGGCCTAAAATCAGTAGAAAAAACTGCCTGACGCAGAGCTATTTAAAACTGAATTCAATCATAGCCTTAGCCCCCAATAGGACTTGAGTTTCCCTGTAGAGCCGTTTAGCAAACTCTATGATTGTCTTATTTCTTTAGAAACAGATATTCATAAACTCAGCCTTTTGGGGTAGCTGTAAGTCCAGGGAGCGCCCCCTCTATTAGTATCAAGGGGTGTTCCCTTTCTCATCAAAAAAGGGTCTGAGAAGGGCAGCTGTCCCTCTCATCTCACAAGGCAACATTAACCATGTGGTGGACGAGCGATGGGTAACAGCTCTTCCTTTGAGGACCCCGCCACCCAGCTAAGTTTTAAATTTGGAAGAATTTATACAAGAATTAAGGAGATTTGTGCTGAGATTTCAGGAGTCAGCATATTCTTGGGAAAAAAGGTTTGAATAAAGTTGAGGGTAATGAGCCTCCAGCATCAAGATCTGAGAGCACCAAATAATCAGAAACAAGGCCCAATGGGCATGTACCATCAATGAGTAAAGCATATACAGTCGAATCTTTGGTAAAGCTCGCCAATGGCCTCAGGTCATTGAGAAATGCTACCACTAGTTTTAAAACCCACACCAAAAGAATCGAGATTCCTGTCCAATATTCCTCACTTGGCCAAACTGAGGCTGGAGTGACTTGATAAGAGAAGGTTGGGAGCCCCAAACCCATCCCAACCTCATGAGAGCGTCCCTATATGGGGTGTCCTTGGAGGCTCCTGCAGACCATTGGGTAAGATGCTGTCACTTTAGTCATCGAAACTGAAGAAAATCAGCAATTCATGGATCCATGGATGAGCTGACAGTGACTTGGCTGCCACCAACTCTTTCAAAGTCAATTCAAATTGTGTTTGTTTTTCCCCCATAGCTCAAAGTTCGCCAGGTTAAGTCAGATCTCAAGAGGGCTGCAATCCAACGCTTTCCTAAGAATTCCCCCAAAATTGATCGTCTTTTTAAGCAGTTGTAACACAAAGAGGAAATTGACGGGCTTTTTTCTTTTCTTAACTTCAATAAATACTTTCCCATGCTCAAATTTACTTAGTTAAGTTCAGATTTTTCTTGCCAAACACCTGTGACATTCACAATGTGTGGCACCATAGCCCACTTAACAACTAGACTGTCTCAGTCATACTTATAGTTCTGATCCCCACCCTAGTCACTTGGGCCTATTATTCCAAAACCCTTCTGGAAGTTTCCCCAATTTCATAACACTTGACAGTCTGGCCCATTGGCCCTGGAACAGCATCAGCTTTGTTTCTTTCTGGATTGTCATTTATCTTTGTGGCCCGTCAGCCCCCCATTGTTACTCATGTCCCAGTACTCTTAAACGTCGTTCATGCAACAATGCCTCTGGCATTCTGGCCCACCTTTTAGGCGCTTCTGCATCATGACTGGCAGGCCAGTATAAATTTTATCTGACTTTGCCTTGGCATAATTGAACGTCCATTGTTTCCAGCAATTTCCTCTCTCTCTCACTGAGATGGGCAATGAAGTTGTTACCACCTTCCTTATTAATTTCATTCAGTAGTCTACCTTCAGTTGATTGTCTGGTTAATCTCTGAATCTATAAGAAGTTCCCAAATGGCTTTGGAGGAATTCCTTTATGGTCAAATCGTTCCAATTCCCCTTCTTTTACTTTGATCCACCCTCAAAATGGAAACTTCATGATTTGATTTTCTAAAAACTTTTTTCCGCTCAATCTCACTTTCAAGAGATTTTACAAAAAATTTTAAATCATCTACTACCTTATTGACACGTCCATTTCCCAATTGATGTACTTGGATCTGCCACCGGCTGCTCCAGTGTGGAGCAGCGGTGTTCCACCTACCAGCGTTTTCCGCCCTGCAGGGAAATGAATTCAGATGGACTCAGTAAAGTCCGCCAAACTCTACTGGCCATTTTGTCCCTCCATAGGGCTTAGTGCTTCATCTTAAACAAACACATGATTTGCCCTTATCCTCTTGACCTACCCAGATCCACTATCCAATTTTTCCTTGTGTCAACTTTGGGCGTTTATTCCCATATGCTGATAAAACAATAATTGAGCTTGCCACCATGGCCTTTGCACTTTCTGGCTTTATTTATTTCCGCCATTTTTAAAGGCTGTTTTGCTTTAGAATTCTAGACGGAAGTGGACGCTGAAGTGGCGGCGTCAAAACCTCCAACTTACAAAAATACCCCCATCACCACTACTTGAACTCGTCTCCCCGATGATACTACACTAATGGTGTCATTTGCCACCCTCCCTTTGCATCTCCCTCCCCAAATTTTTCATTACAAGTTGATATCAGGGATTTTGGCTTATGGAATTCAGCCCAACCTTGTCTCCGCTGTTCCTTCTGGTACAGAGTGCCTGGCTGCCCCTCAAGCCACTGCCATAATCATCCCACACCAACCTGCCATTGCCCACCAAATCTAACTGTGTTCTCGCATTGCTGCAGCACTGGAGCGCTACTTTTGGGCTCATGTCAATAGCGGTTGACAGATTTTTTCCAAAATTTTTGAGCCTGAACACATTAAATGGTCCTGCCCTCATGCTGATTCACTAGTTAAAATTTCTGAACCCTTTTCAGCGATTTCTGAATAGTGCGTTTTGTTGCCTCCTCCCAACCAACATTTTCGCACATCGAGCCAATGTGGGAAGTCAGCCCCCACCAAAACAACCAATTATACTCACCGCCCTGGGTGCAAACTTATCAATCAGATTCAGGCTTGGACCACCATTCACACACAAGCAACCCATATGACTACTACCCACTTAAATTTACATCAACTATTCTCATGAACCAAAATTCTTAGGACCTATTAAATGATGTTGACATATCAGGTAAAATTGTCACGATTAAAGATGACAAATATGGTGAAGAAGGGCTGGATGGATATGATTGGACTAAAATTATACTCTGATCTTGACAAAACCCTCTCACCCAAATAGTATGCTCTTAAACCCAATGTCACCCCATTTCAAAGTGACCACCAGCTTACCTTAGTAGTGGTGGCCTCACTCCATTGCCACCAAGTCCGCAAAGCAGTGGCACAATCAACTGAAAATCTACATACTGGGCTGAGCAAAAAACTTTCTACCTGATTTTCCCCAAAGTAGCATGCAAGGAAATCATCAAATTGGCCAATGATGCCGATGACGATGTCATACATGTTGCAAACCTAATAGCATTTGCCACAGCCTCAAAAAATATTCAGCAAATGATCGCCAGCTTGACCCAACTCCCAGATGCTACACTAAAGCTGGACATCATGTTGCAGAGATAGTTGAGGCTGTCTTACAAGCTAACATTGAAATAAGTAACCATTATCTCACCCTCTTCCAACCCCACCAGCCAATGCCTCAACGCCCTTGCTCTCTGCTTTTGTACACTTCTACAACCAATATCTATCTTTCATACAAGTTCCACATGAAGAAGAGCTACCTGACCCTCACTCCCCCTTCCATGGTGGGCTAGCATTATTCCACTGCATGCCTGGTTAGATGATTTTATTTTCTTTTATTTTGTCGCCCCATTTGTTTTGGGCTTTTCACTTTGAATTGGTAGTTTTTGTCCCCTGGTCAGCGTGCCTCAATTAGTTTAGAATTTACAATTTAAAATGATTGGATTTGCTAACCTGGCCTTGGGTTCTGTTCCAATGTCTAACCAATATCTTTATTGGTCCAGGGCCTGATGTCACCCCTGCGCTTGAGTTATTGTGCTCCGGCTCACCTGTCTTTGCAATCTCTTTGGTGTCAGCAGAAAAGACTATCTTCCAATAAACAGAATTACGCCTGCTTTCTATTACCAGTTAAACTTAGTATTGAGCTCATCAGGTGTCTTTAGAGCCTTGGTTAACACTGAAGCAGTGGGCAACCTCACGACTCTGGTGTTGGCTCAGCAGCTAAATCTTGACTTAGACCTGGGTCCAGCAGTGTTAGCTGCTTCATCGGCCTCTTAACCATCCTTTAAGTAAAGCGACCAGTGCCCTTCTGAGTTCATCAGTATAGTTTTTGTGATTACTTCTCAGCAATGCCTAATCTTGTGTTTCTGGTGATTTTGGGTTTGGGTTAGTGTCAACGTCATGTGAAATTCCACTTGGAATCTAACATGCTGTCGTTTACCAATGGTCAAGTGAGGTGAGTTCCCTTTTTTGGCTACCCTTGCCAAGGCTCAAAATCTTGGATCAGTTGCAACCCTCATTCCCCCTGTTATAAAACCAGAGGTATTAAAGATACGCCGAAGGATTTTGCACAGGGTTCAACCCACTGAGCAATCAGGACCAGCGATATGATGATTGTCATCCTTGAAACAACAGAATAAACTTCAAATGTCTATGGAGCACATTCTCCCACTACACTTTTTTTATTAACTATAATAAATACAGCGGATCTTATCTGTTCCGCTCAAGATAAAATATTAACAACCTACTTTCTCGATCATCTCATCTCACTTATATCATAGCGACTTCCAATGATACCACTTGCATGGCTTAGTAATTCAATTCGCTGTTTCTCATTGATTCCATCAATTCTTCATTTGTTAATTTTACAATTGTCTAATTTGAGGCGTTTTCCAACAACCCAATATTGCCTTATTTTGAGGCGCTCAAATAATCATAACTCATATCAAACTTGGCGAATTTCATTCATTCCGCCATATTGTCCAAGGGCTTGTCATCCAGTCATATCAGAGTATCGACATTACCCCCTTGACTGGATGAACAGACCCCTATTGCTTATATGCCTGGGGAACTTGGCATACACTTTGTTGATGATCCGACCGCTCATGGGGTCCTTAATAGTATATGCATCTATACCGGTCTTCTTAATAACTTTAAATGGATCAATCCAGATACTGGCAGCTTGTGCTTCCACCCAAAACCGTGTTGATCAATGAATAGAACCATGTCCCCATCTTTGAACTGGGCTAACCCACTATGCTGTACCTGATCACCAGCTTGAGTCTTAATCTCCTTAGCTAAACTAAATTAGTATGCTTCAGTTTTTAATTTGATTAAGGTGTCAGCTAGATTTATCAGATAACGTTGGGGATCCATTACACCAATATCTTCTACTTAGAAGTATAGCAGCTCTGGAAGAGCAGGGTGTTGTCCATATAGTAAATGAAAGGGACTCTTCCCTGTGGTGGAATGATAACTGATATTTTAGGCGAAAATGACGTTGGACAGAAGAGAACTCCAATCTGAGGGTCGATCCGCTACTAATTTATAAGTATACTCACTAAGGTCCCATTGACCCGCTCAACCATTCCATTAGACTCAGAGTGGTATGGAGTTGTCAAAACCCCTCATATGGCCATTAGCTCATTAAGCTTTGGGAGGATGTTGGAAATGAAGTTAGTTCCATTATCATTAAAAAGGAACTGAGGGCAGCCATGTTGCTGAATAATGCATTCCATTATGAATTTGGCCACTGTGACCGCCCCTAAATCTGGTATCACCCAGGCTTCAACCCATTAGGTTAAGTGGTCAATTGCCACCAGAATATACTTGGACAGGTTAGCTCCCATTGGCAGAGGGCTGACAAAATCAAGGGAAACCGTATGACAATTAAAGTGTGGCTTTACTAACCAGTATGAGGTCTTCTGGCAGAACGGCTTTTCCACTTGGCACTGGTGACAGGAGGAGATATTATCAAGCACATTGAAGTTCTGCTTTCCCAGTAATACTGAGGCCACAATAATTCTAACGTCTTGCACATGCCACCATGCCAATGGCCCTATGTGCACTCATGATAGCAGTTGGGCGGGCAGAAGGTCTTGGGATGTTCACGGTAGTGTCCCCTATCCACTTATACAATTCCCCATTTTTCTGGAACGTATTGGCCTTTATTCCATCCAATACCTTGATGACTGGAGGCGGTTCATTGTCATACTTTCCACTAAGCATCTTATCAAACATTATATCACTCAGATCTGCTGTAACTGCAATCATGGGTAATCTGGATAAATAATTGGAATTCCGGTGTTTTGCTTTGGGTTGGTGAAGAATTTCAAAGTTGTATGTCTGCAATTTAAGAGCCCATTGGGCCAGACGCCCTTTAGGCTCTTTAAGATTCTGTAACCAGCGTAACGAGGCATGATTCATTACAACTTTGAATTTCACCCCATGCAGATATACCCAAAAATTGCTTATAGGAATAGATCTCCACTAAGAACTCCTCTCAATCACAGTATAATTGCGCTCATGGCTGTTCAAGCTATGACTGCAGTATGCTACGAGATGCTCTTCTCCTTACTTGTCTTTTTGGGATAGGACTGCACCACAGCAGAAAGGGAAGCATGCTTCTGAAAAGTGAAATTTTTTCAGAATTGGGATAGCATACACCAGCACACTGGTCAAATCTGTTTGGAGCGTATCAAAAGGGCTTTGCTGACATTCCATCCATTCAAACATGGTGTCCTTTCTTAATAACTCAAATAGTGGGCCCCCAATACAGCTGAAGTTAGGGATGAAGCGCTGGTAAAATCCAACCATTCCCAAAAATAACTGTATATCCTGCTTGCTGTTGGGTGGAGTCATTTTTAGAATAGCTTCCACCTTAGCCAGTTAAAGTCTTGGCCCTGTGTCATCAACCACGAACCCCAGGTACTCCAGCTGGTCCTAAGATAATGGCATTTCTGTGTATGATATTGATGTTGGCCTCAGCGAGGCGGCAGAATACTGCTTCCAAATGGTCAAGATGTTCAGAGAAGGATTTGGGAGAAAACATTAATGTCATTGAGGTATACAAGAATGCACGATAGTTTTGGGTCCCCAAGAATAGTGTCCATCACCCGTTAAAATGTAGCTGGGGAATTAAACAGCCCTTGCGGCATCCAGGTTGGCTGAAAAGGGCCCTTGGATGTGATTACAGTGCACTTCTCCTGATCCACCAGTGGCAACTAAATTTTTCAGTAGCTCAGATCAGATCCATTGCTGAGAAAAAACGAGTTCCCCCTAGCCAATCCAAAGCGTCATCAATCCGCAGTAAGGGATATGAGTCCTTTTTGGTGATGCTGTTGAGCTTTAAGTAGTCAATTACTACATGGTTAGTACTATCATTCTTTTTTACAATAAGAACAGGAGAAGCCCATGGACTCTTTGACAGTTCAAGCATCCCTTGAACTTATAACTTCTCAATTTCCCTGGTTACTACTTCTTCTGCCACCCTTGATCGGCGGATTGGCCTTGACCTGATGGGAGGATGATCTCCAGTGTCCAGCCTATTAACCACCCCCGCGTGCATCCTAAATCATGGTCGTCAACAGCAATAATCTCATTATATTTTTGAAATAAAGCGATTTCAAGGATCCTTCTGTGGTTCTGACAGCCCCATTAATTCATTGCAATACAGCCGCCATTACACTGAGCTGTGGTTCAAAAGGCAGACCAAATCCCTCAGCGACCCAAACTAATGAACCAAAAGAACCTCCTAAATGGGGATTAAGTGTAAATGCACCACTATTTAGTGGCGGCAGATTTGTAGCTATACTGTTTGTAGATTTGCATGTAAGACTTTAATCTCTCCCTGCCCTGGTAATATAATGTCTGGGGCCACGTGGGGCTCAAACTGGGATTGCTGATTTGGCCCAATAACTTCCCCATAAAGTCCATCTGGAACTTCAATCACCAAGTCAGTGTTCACTATAGCTTGATGCCCGGATGGAATAGATATAGGTCCAGCAGCTCTGAGCGGCAGCCCTTGATATTCATAAATCTGTTAGGAAGGGCTCAGGTTTTGCCCTTTAATTGATTGTAGCGCAAAGGATTACTTCGTCGCTATAAGCTAGATTGAAATTCCCCATATGCACTGGATTGCTTGGAACTCCGCTAGAGGTGAAGTGAATTGGGATTCGCAGACCACATATCTCAAAGAGTTGTCAGTCATATCAATGACAGCCCCATAGTGTCATAAGAAGGCAGTTTCAATGAACAGATCATAATTGTTATTTGGTAAGACTATATCTAGGGCTACCATGACAATAGAACCAAACCACAATGGAAGCGCACTGTATGCTCCCTCAGAGACCGTGTTTTCCACTCCAGCAGTTCCATATACCATCTGGTTTTCCACATCCAGTTTTAATGCCAACCTGGCTACAAATTTGGTGGAGACATATTGACAGGGGCACCGGTTTTTATGATGGCACAGACACGGGTTTTAGCTACAAAAAGGTCGCAGTAAGTACATTCAGAGTAAAATGCATCTCGACTGTTTATAACATGGATCTTTAAAGAGTCTCTGTTTCTAAGGAAACATAAAATCCCTTCACCAATTCTGGGGTATTGTGTTATAATAGTGTTGACCAGAAGAGCGACACTTACTGCTTGCAAGAAAAATCTGCATCTGAGGAGAGTCTGACTTTTCAGGGGAAGTTTGGTCAAATATTTGATAAGCATACGGCTCAACCTGCATCTGAGACCCTCTTCCGCCATAGCTGCAGATTGCACTAGTGGCAAAACATTCATCCCCCCAACTGGCTGCTGATATAAAACTGATCATTGTGCAAGGGAACTTCCGCTGAATACTAAAATGGGTTCAGGTAGGAAGTTTGGGTTTAGTATAGCTGAGGTAGAGAGTCCCATCTCTACTCCGCTTTGACTTTTCCCTAGCAGTACTGTTACAGCTGTACGCAAGAGACCTGTTGATTGGGGCACCACTGTGCTAGATGCCCTTGTCGACTGCATTTGAAACAGCTAACCCCATAGGGCCCACATCCCTGATTAATGTGAAACAAGCCACATTGAGAGTTGGGCTGAAATTAATCAGCGTAAACAGGTTTAGGGCGATAGTTGGGCCAGTGAAAATAAGCATGTATGGGGCTGACATTTAACTGCTGAGGATAACTTGGTGGAATCTGAACTGGAAAGACAAAATTCCCCAAGATGATTTAGCGGTTGTTTTAGAAGAATTCCGATCTGTATTAGGTGGAGGGAAGTTGGCTGATATACAGCACAACAACTGAATAATTTTAAGCAAAGGTACATCTTCATCCAACATTGGGGTCATAACATTATATAACTCACGGTATGGCTTCACAGTGGAATTCATTGCAATACACACATCAGATTCAGATAAAATTCTGGCCCAATTAGCACATGAGTTTCTGCCATAAAGTGCTCAGCAAATGCGGTGAAGGTCTCATTCAGCTGAAACCTGATGGTCAAAAACTTGGCCTTCCGCTGTGACATCTTTAAAGCTCTGCTGAACAACCGCAATACCATCTCTTTGACTTCTTGGTATGTAATGGTACTTCCTGAAAGGTAACGGACGACTTGATCAGCACTCTTGAAATCCAAGGTAGAAATCAATAGCTTTGCTCTCCATTAATTTGAGGCTCCTTCCTTTGCAATTTCAAATTGCTTAAAGAACCCATAAATATTTCCTTCACTATCAAATAGAGGCAGCTTATTGCAGCAAACCTTCTGGAGCATCTCATCTTGTTTTTTAAGCACAGCGTCCAATGCCAGTTTCAGCTCCGCATAGGCAACTGACCCAGCATGTTGTGTAGAATTTTAATCAAAACAACCTGAATGCAACATAGCCAAAAGCTGAATTTTTTATTTTATAATTGATTGATGGGCCCCTATAGTGAGAACCACTGTTATAATACCAGCGGTATTCAAGAGATACGCCAAAGGATTTTGCACAGGGTTCAACCCACAGAGTAATTAGGACCAACGATATGATGATCATCATCCTTGAAGCAACTGAATAAACTTCAAATGAATAAGGAGCACTTTCTCCCACTACACTATTTTTATTAAATATAATAAATACACCGAATCTTCTCTGTTCCTCTTAAGATAAACTATTAACAACCTACTTTCTCAATCATCTCATCTAACTTATATTGTAGTGACTTCAGATGATACCACTTGTAAGCCTAAGTGATTCAATTTTTCATAACTCTTTGGTTCTGTTAAGTCTTCATTTGGCAATTTCTATATCAACTAATTTTAGGCCATTTACCAACAACTAATATCGCCTCATTTTGAGGCGCTCAAATAATAATAACTCATATCAAACTCGGCAGATTCCATTTGTTCTGCCAAATTGTCCTAGGGCTTATTGTCCAGTCATTTCAGAAAATTGACATCCCCAAAGGCCTTCAGATGGATATTCCAGCTGAGTTGATGGGCTATTAGAATTTTTTTGATTCTGAGCAGGCTTTCCACCTTCCACACTTATGGAATTTGATTTGAGTTTTTGTATAATAGTGGTAATGGTAAACAAAAACTGCCCACTGTGCCCACACACAGTGAAGGAAGAGGCTTCCCTTAATGCATGGTTAGATGACATGCTCAAAAATGGTTGGTTATTCTAAAAGGAATCACCGGTTGCCTCTCCCATTGTCTTTGCCAATAAGGCAGATGTTTCCCTTCATCCATTCATGGATTAAGGGCACCTTCATATATCACGGTTCACAACCTTTATTCCCTGACATTGTACAGACAATCAACCAAGCAATTGCCAAGTTATGAATGTTCTCAAAATTTGATCTTGTTAATGCCTTTAATCAGATTCAGGTGAAGGAAGGTCAGGAGTGACTTGCCGCCATCCATACAAAATGTGGCATACACAATTTAAGTGATGACTTTTGGGATAAAGAATGTGCCCACAACTTTCCAAAGGATGATTGATAGTGTGTTTAGGGATCTCCTTTTTATTGTGTGGTCAAATATAATGATGATATCCTGGTACATTCCCCTACTCCTAAGCATCATGCAAAGGACTTGGAGGCGGTAGTGCTGTCCTTCCCTAGGCTGATTTGTTTTTCAAGCCGTTAAAATGTAAGTTTTATCGTGAAAAAGTCACTTTCTTTGGAAACCTCATATTGAAAGATGGGTACGCCATTCACCCAGAAAACTAGATGCCATCCGTGAGCGGCCAACCCTAATGAATCAGAAGCAATTGAGAAGCTTCTTACGTACTATTATATTCCTTAAAAGTCCTCCGCGTTCTCTCACAACTGGTTGACCCTCACATCCCCTCATGGGTAAAAAGGTTTCCTTTTGCTGGACGCCCAAGTGCTAACAGGCATACAATTCAATTAAGAAAGTTTTTTTGTCACCTACCATCCTTAAGCACGCGGATCATTCTAAACCCCATATTGTAGCATGTGATGCATCTCCCGCCGTGGTAGGGGCTGTCTTGCTCCAAAAGCATGATGGGTTGGAACACACAATTGCTTATTTTCCCCGCAATTTTCCTCCATCAAGCAATCCTGGGCCATCTACAATAAGGAATTGGCAGCCGTGGCTTGAGCCTTTACCCACTGGCTATTTCTCCTACAGGGCGCTCAGCATGAGTTGACTGTGTGAACGGATCACAAAGCTCGCCTTTATATCTGCAACCACAGAAGATGGTACATTGACAGGCCAAAACCTAGCAGAATTTGTGCAGTTTCGCTTCAAATATGATTTTGTGAAAGGAGTGTTAGATATTCTCCCCAATTTTCTAAGCCGCAACTTAGCACATTGTCCAGCTGACTCAGATGAGGCAGATCTTATTACAGTCATCCCCCCAAAAACTTGGTCCTTGTCATCTCAAAGTTTCAGCAGCATATCAAGCTCCAAACGCGCCTTTGATTTCGCGGGTCTTAGCAGCACAGAAAGCATTGCTGAAGGAGTGGAACTTTTGGAGAGGGTGTTCCTCCCTTACTATAAGCATTTCCTTTATTCTCTGGCCAAGGGGCTCTTAAATTCTGGTTAGAGATATGAGTACCTCCCCTTCCCTGAGCCAAAGTAATTCAGGCTCATCATGATCATCCCGCTGTTGGTCACCCAGGGACTAAACAGTGCATTTATCTAATCAAGCATACCTATAATTGACTGGGCTTGTCAAAGGATGTCCCAGCATGGATTGTGGATTGTGTAACTTGTGCATGAGCCAAATAGGACTAGTCTGGAAGAAATGGTCACTTACATCCCTTGCAGCAGGCAGAGGGCCCATGGACATTAGTGTCTGTGGATTTTATTGTTGTGCCCCCCATCTCCAAGGGCTTACAGAAGTTATGAGGGTCGTAGCCGCTTCACTAAATTCTCCTTGTTTATCCCATGCTCTTTCTCCATAACTTCTGAAGAAACTACCCGCCTGTTTGTGTATCATGTGTTCTCAATGTTTGGGCTCCCGCAAGAAATTGTCACCAACCGCGGGACCCAATTTATGGTGCAGTTTTGGAATAAGCTCTTGCCAATCCTGAAGGTCACGCCTTGTCGCTCCAATGAGTACCATCTATTGGGATTTTTGCCCACCTTTCCAGCTTCCTAGGTTATCTTCTGATTCGCTAGTGGATAAGTCCCGCTAGCAAATGAATTGGATATTGGTTGACCTCAATTTTGAGTTAATAATGTCCAAGGTTCTGGTTAATTCACTGGGTTTGGATCTGTCATGAATGTTTTGTGCAAATGCTTATGATATCGTCGGGCAAAGTTGCTGATGAAATTGGGGCATCTGATAGTTGATCATTGATTAACTATCAGGTGTACCAATTGAGATTTGGTTGGGTTTCATCACTGACTGATTGATAATTTAATCAGAAGTTGTGAGATGAGTGATGCTGCATGCAACTAGAAAATCAATCAGTTGGTTTAAGGCCTGCTATAATGGGTAAAGAGTCCTATTATTTTAATTAATTCCTAGCCAAATGTGGTTGGTTTGCTGTGATCAAGTGGGAAATTGAGGACAAATTTTCTGGTTCTTTCCATTTTTGGGTCTCTGGGATTTCAGACGGAGGAATCCCTAACCTAATGAAGAAGGCCATCGCCATAGAGATGCTGTAGTTAAATTCAATGGCAACGGCTGCCATTTCATGGCTGAGGCGCCAACCAAGGAGTTGGGCGCCTAATTCCCCATATATAAATTCCCTAGTACTTTTTATTAATAAAACAAATCATTATATAAATTCTTTGAGATCAAGACAGAAAAGTTCAATATTAGTTTAGTTTTATTTATCTATAGTTATTTATTGTTGTAGTGCAACAATTGTGGAATCTTTTGTATGTATAAAGTGTAAGGATTAGATATCCTTAGAAGAGAATAAGACATTTGATGTGGATCTTTGTCAACTCAGAATGAAAGCAACTAATCTGGGAACCTCTGAATCTGAAAGTGAAATTAAGTTCAGCTACAAATTAGGATGAAGTCCCTAATTGCCAAATGAGTATTCAATGGATTAGTTCAAGTTTAGCGTTGGACTACATCTGGTTGAATTATCCAACTAAAGATAATAGTCGTCATACTATTTATACTCATATATGTCTATCAAGCATTGAAAACTGTGCACATACCAAACCTGTGCTATTAAAAGTTGAGAAATATTATTCAAAGCAAGTTAAAACACCATCCACAATTGCCTGGCTAAAATGAATGGGTCAATAAAATCTTAGAACAGTATCTGCGGTGCTACGCTGCTTCCTCTCAGGATACCTGGGCTTATGACCTTCCCCTCGCTCAGTTTGCATATAATAATGGAAAGCATTTATTCACTGGCTTTTCCCCATGCAAAGAAACCTTGCGGTATAACCTTCCTTTTCAGTTGGCCTATGTCTTTGCCTAGAAGTCCAAGCTGCAGCCAACTGCACTCAGAACATTTGGGCCACACAGTCCCTGGTTCAGGAGCATTTAACCAAGGCCATAAGTGATCACAAATGGTTTGCAGATTGAAAAGCAGCTTCCGGTGCATGAGATAAAAGTGGGCTCACACATCATGCTCAACACATGCCACTTGCGGATGCAGGTACCTCGCATAAGTAAAAAAGTAAATGCTTGGGTCCCATTTTGTGGAAGAAGACTTAGGAAATGAGGTCTTTCATTTGAAACTCCCGCCCCACTGGAAGCAACATCCAGTCTGCCATGTTTCTCAGATGTTCCCTTTCAAAGGGGCAATTCCATTGACCCAGAGACCATTGTTATTGAGGATGTGGAGGAGGCTGATGTTGAGAGCATCCTGGCTTCCTGACAATCATGCCATTCAACTCAGTATTTAGTCTCATGAAAAGGCTATTGAGCCTATGAGAACAGCTGGGTTGGCACGCAGGACTGTGCCTACTGCTCAGAGCTCATCGAGGCTTTCCATGCTACCCACCTAGATGCTTTCGTCCTCCTGCAAATATTGCCAAGCTAATAGCAATCAAGTTACCCGGCCCATAAGAATATGGCCCACACTCATTTCCTCAGTGGTGGTGCCCCCTTTGGCAGATGGGAAGGGTATGTAAGTCCAGGGGAGCGCCCCCTCTATTTGGATCAAGGGGTACCCTTTCCCATCAAAAAGGGTCTGAGAAGGGCAGCTATCCCTCTCATCTCACAAGGCAACATCACCCATGTAATGGACGAGTAATGGGTAACAGCTCTCCCTTTGAGGACCCTGCCACCCAGTCCAGTATAAACTTTGGACGAATTAATACAAGAATTAAGGAGATTTGTGCTGAGCTTTAAGGAGTTGGCATATTCTTGGGACAAAAGGTTTAAATAAAGTTGAGGGCAATGAGCCTTTGGCATCAAAATCTGAGAGCACCAAATCATCGAAAACAAGTCCTAATGGTCATATACCTTCAATGATAAGATCATCTGAAGTCAAATCTTTGGCAAAGCTTGCCAAAGCCTCAAGTCATTAATGATGCAACCAGTGAAAAACAACAGGAAGCATCAAAATCCCCATCCAATATTTCCTTCTTGGCCAAATGTATGCTGGAGCGACTGGGGCAGGCGGGTTGGGCGCCCCAAACCCAATCCTGACCTCATGGGACTACTCCTATGTGGGGGCCTTGAGAGTTCCTGCGGCCCTTTGGGTGAGATGCCATCGATCCATTTGTCAAAACAAAGAAAATTGGCGATTTGGCATCTGTGGACAAACTGATGGTGACTAGCCTGCTGGTGACTTTTTTGAAGTCAGTTCAAATTAAGTCTATTTTTCTTACTCTGCACACTCAAAGTTTGCTGTGTTAGGTCAAATCTCGAGGGCCCCAGTCCTGCACTTCTCTAAGATATTCCCCAAATTGATAGTCTACTTAAGCAGTTGTAAAATACTGAGGAAATTAACGTTCAATTGTCCTATTTTCTAAAATACAATATTACACAATATAATTAATTTAATTAAGACAAATTTTTTTGACAAACCCTCATGACATTCACAATGTGACGCCCCATAGCCCACTTAACAACTAGACTGTCTCAGTCATACTTCTAATTCTGATCCCGACCCTAGTCACTTGGGCCTATTGTGCCAAAACCCTTCTGGAAGTTTCCCCAATCTCATAACACTTGACAGTCTGGCCATTGGCCCTATAACAGCATCAGCTTTATTTCTCTCTGGTTTCTCTTTTCTTTGTGGCCCGTCAGCCCCCATTGTTACTCATTTTCCAGTACTTCTTAACGTCATTCATGCAGCAATGCCTCTGGCAACCTGGCCTCCTTTTGGGTGCTTCTGCATCCTGACTGACAGGCCAGTTTAAACTTTATCTGCCGTTGCCTTGATAGTATCCAAGCGCTCAGAGACCCCAAATTTGCGTAGAATGACCTCATGTTCTTCATCATAAAGTGGATTTAAAGGTCCAGACGGGCATCACCTGTTCAATGTACACTGGTCTAGACAATTGATCATTGTTAATGCCTTCAGATGGTATGGAGTTTATCTCATTGTCATCTCAACTGACGAATTAATGTAAAATACTGCCTTCTTTGTAAAAGGTAGGCAGGCTTGTGAGATTAAGTTGGTTGTTTTGTTTCTAGAAGGCAGCTAGTTTTAGGAGGCTCCATAGTGTGGCTAGTCTGGGGACAAGGTTGCATGGAATACTTGCTTGTCCAGGTATTGGAGTTGGTAGGTTATTCAACTTCCCTGTAGCACTGAATGTAGGAATAATAGCAGCTATTCTCTCATGGATACACCGCAATGAGTGTTTTTACTCACCTGCTTCTGATTCCCACTTTTCATCCTTATGTTATTATCTCATGGGAGAGTAAGGCTGGCACTTAAACAACTTCCCTTCCAGGCTTCCCAAATGTCAAAATATGTCCGCATCTTGGATTTCTGAAGACTAGAGGAAGTTGTAGGCACTTGCAAAGTTTTCCCTATATGACATACAGACAGTGAAGTACGTTGACATCCCGATTGATCTGTCTTTTCTTCACCAGGCGGAGATCTAAGGTGAGTTTCATACCCTCACTCGTAGTCCTCATATATCCTTGTCCTTGACTTGAACCAACTACCTCATAGCCTCAAGTCTTTCCCAAAGCTTGGTATTAACTGTGTTATAAGCATATAGCAGAGCTTTAAAGGAAGATTGGTCTGTTGGTTTAAACAACCAGTTTCATGGGTAGCCTCTAAGTGTTGGATACGGCCTTCTAGGAAGAGAGAGACAGATCATGGTGGTCCTCACAGGCTTGTAAGTCAACGGCAGAAACTTCACTCCTCAGTCAGACTCTTTCTAGAGTAACATGGTAGGATTGTAGGTGTTCATCAACCTGGGTTCTCACTTCATCATTAGAGTTGCATGTTTCATGAGATTTTCCTATTAGTTAATCCAGACAGCTCTTTTAGATCAACAATTAACTGGTGTACACAGCGTTGTAATTCAACTTTGTTTGATGCCAATTAATGGTATACACCTTGCTGTTCATTGCAGTATTCCTATGAGACTGATCTGGCTATTAAGTTCAACTACTTGGGCGTTGACACGGTCATTATCACAGAGGGAGTAAATGTGAGTAGCCTCAACATCAGCTCATACCTTCCCAAATTTAAGCTTAAGTCTTGCATCAAGGCTTATTTTGCTGCTACTGACTCCTAGGAATGTACCACCAAGCGGTCTATGGCTTTGTGGTGGGCAACAATGTATTGGTAGAGTTGAATAGTGGATCACATACTTCACCAAAAACTGCTTGATAATCTAAGTAGTGGTTTGCTTAGTGAGAACTTTAAAAGTAGTCAGTTGGTGGAACGTTCATTAGGCCTCCCAGAGTTGCTTTATAAATCAAACCGGGAAGAAGATGTTAGACGTATTGTCCACCTGCCAACCCCTAGTAAGCTGGTACCCTTGCATCAATGCCAGGGCTAGTTGCTCTACTTCTTCCAGGTCAGGTGCTTCACCTGGAAATGCTATAGTAGGCAGATCAATTAGTTATATAAGCTGAGTGTTGATTGTGGTGTTTCAAGAGGGTTAGGCCTGAGCTCCAAAGGAGTATTCACTTCCTCTGGTGAGTCTTTATCAATTTACAAGGGTTTCTTTTAACCAGTGTAACCTGAGATACAATCCTTTAGTGAGCATTACAATGTGAAAATCTTGGTTAAATAGGGTAGATTTGATTTTAAGAGTTTATGTTATCAATTTTTAAGACATGAGTAGCAGATAATCCAGGTCAGGGTAGACCTTTCTATTAGTTTCTCTAACTTTAATGAGGCTGCCACGTGCCTATTGAGCTCCATTCAATCTTCCTCAAACTAAAAGCCAAAGCTAAATTATATATAACAAAATCTAGAACAAACCAAACAACAACTTTATTTGTTTTCACTTTTTGCTTTTATTAATGATTTGACAAACTTTTCTAGGTTTTTTCACTCCTTGAGATTCAACCTGTTGATTACTAATTTTGGTTAGATCTTGATAGGTCTGAATAATAATCTTGAATTTAGTTGACCCTCAACTTTGTAGTTAATCTAATAGTTGGGGTCAACCCAGTTGATTATCAAATTTTGTCAATAATCTAAATAATTTGACTAGTGTTAATTTCAGGTTTGGTCTGGCGTTGAGATAGTTTTATTTCAAGTTAATTTTCATTGTTTAGAATTGTTTAGTTGGCAAGAGGGTCAGGTCAGTTGTTTAGGTGTTTTGGAGCTTTTAGAAAATTTGGATGTAATTTCAGGCTGTGTAAAGTTCTTTGAACTCAATTTTCATTCCCTTGAATCAGTTAACATTAAATTTAGGGCAAAACAGCACTGCAAGCTCATATTTAGCTCTCAATAATTATACTGCTATTGTTGGCTTAAGTATAATTTTCAAGCGTGATAATTCATTATGATTCAGTTATAATCCTAATTTTGAGTGTTTGACAGCGTGGCAAGCTCAGATTTATCTTTTGAGAAATATAATGGTATTGATAGTTAAATTATAAATTATTGAGGGTAATAAATCTTTATAAATTAATTGTTTATCCTAATTTTGATGGTTTGAGCTGCAACAATGGTTACCCTGTAACCCCAGGCTATTGAACTTAGTATAGATCAGTCTAAACTGGCTATACTCAAATATAATGTTTTTGTACCAATTAATTAAAATAAAAATGTTTGGGATAAGATACCAAATCTAGGCACATCTCCAAGGCTACCAGTCAATATAGTCCAGAATATTTCTTATTTTAGGCACTTTAATAATTATGCCTTAACAGCAATATTGAGCAATCTGTTTGTTCCCTAGTACCTCAGGACCGCCTATCTGGGCAAATTGAATATGAGAAGGATTAAGAGCCTCACTTTTTGACAAGTACAGCGTTTTTTCTTCAAAAGATGACTGATTTGTGTTGCGCATGAAGTAATTCATAATATTGACACTGGACATCATCCATAAGTTTGTCACCTTCTGATTAGACATTATTAAAGCAGCAGATGAAGTCATTAATATGGTAATTATTTAACTGTTTCAACATGGGTTGTTAATGCCCTCCAAGAGTCCAAAGCCACCCCAAGTTGATCATTATGAAAAAGGATAGCTCAAACTGCTTGGTAGTAGACTACCACAAGCTTAATAGCACTATAAAAAGGCTTTCTATCCTATAACGCAAATCAATAATGTGCTAGACTTCTTGGGTGGTGTTCAATATTTTTCAGACATAAAATTAGTTTTCTGGCTACTGGCAAATAGCGCTGCCCAAAGAGGAGCAGGTAAATAGTGGCATTATCACAGCTCAGGGCCTCTACCAGCCTATGAGAATGCCACAGGAGCTGTGCGAAGCCCCATGACTTTTTAATGGGTTATAGATAGCATCTTCAGTGATTTAAAATTTCCTGTGTCCTCATTATATTTAGATGATATAATAATTTCTTGATTGTTAATGAACAGCTAAAACACTTAAAAGAGGGTTTCCACAGTCTATCCAAGGCTGATTAAAACTTAGGCTGCTTAAGTGTAATTTTTTTCTGGGAGAAGTTGATATCAGGGTTTGTCATTGATAAACATGGCCATCAACCTCAGCTGGCAAAGGTTGAAGCAATTGGATGCATGGCGCGTCCAAGAGCAAGCGCAACGGTCAAGTTTTCTTGGAATGATTGGCTACTACCGCGAGCTCATTAAACTTCAGCAAGTTAGTTGAACCACTGTTTCCCCTCCTCAAGAACGTAGTCCCATTTTAGTGGACTGGGAACTGTTTTCTAGCCTTCAATAAACTCAGGCTTTGCCTTACCCATGCGCCACTGGTGATGTATCATAATTTGGAAACCCATTTTTTTTAAATGGACGTTTCACTACCGCCGTAAAGATGGGGTTATCTCAATATTATGCTGATGGAGTAGAGCACCCCATAACCTATTGTAGTTATGCATTATATGTCCATTAATGCAATTATACAGTAATTGAGAAGGAGTGTTTAGTGGTCATTTACGCGTGTAAGCAGTTCCAGGTGTACATCCATGGAGTGCATTTCACTGTAGTAAATGATCATGCCTCCTTTCATTGGTTACAGAATTTGAAAGAGCCTGAAGGATGATTACCCACTTGGCCTTAATATTGCAGACTTACAATTTTTTGAATTTAGCATTACCTGGCGTCAAACATTAAAACGCTGACGGATTATATCTCCTGCCAACCGTGGCCTTAGTAGAAAATATTGACAATGAAATATTCAATAAAATGCCAACTCAAAGTTATGGTAATGAACCAGTAGAATTTTGAAATCTCTTGAGAGATTAATGGATAAAACCATTGTTTAAAATGGTAAGCTTTATAAGTTCAACATTAATCAACAACTTTGGATACCCTAGCCAATAGAATGATTAGTATAATTATAGGGGCTCACAAGGCTATGAGGCATGGAGGTTTTAGGAAGAAGTTTGAGTTGCCGAAGCAATACCACAGTGGGGAATCTTGAATTTTGACGTTCATGATATCCTCCGCTGTTGTAAGGAATGTCAAGTGGATGGCCCATTCAGAAAAACCACTTCTTATTTAATAAGTTAAGCCAAATTTTACCTGGCACACCGTTTCTACTGATGTGGTAAGCATCTAGCCAATATAACCGTTTCTGTTAAGAATATAATTGTGGCCATTTAGCACCTCACCAAGTTGTTAGAGACCAAAGTTATCAGATACTTAGGTACCATGACTACGTAGAAGATACCCTAGAAGATATTTATTATCGCCAGGATGCCCCAATACTAATTAACTGACAATGGGACTAATTTTACATCCCAAACGATTTCTAACTCAAAAATTTTGGGTATACATGGTGTATTTTCTAGACCCTATCACTTCAATACTAACGGAACTGTGGGATTTTTAAGTGGTATCTCCATGGGATTTTATGCAACATAATTACAGGAAAGGTGCTTAGCTGGAACCTTTATCATGCCTTCCGCCATTTTTATGCCTATAAACTCTTCTATCACTTGGCCATGGGGCATTCTTCATGTGAGAGACTCTATGGAAAGCACCTGGCAATTCCCAAAATTTGTATATGTGAATGATTCAAGGAAATGTGAGCCCTAATAGTTATTTGGAGAAACTGACTAAAACTTTGATTCAACTGCAGAGCGTTGCATAATCAAAGTGCTGGCTCAAAAAGTAAGATCTCAGGAGCGCAACAATAAGCTAAGCGGACCTTAACCCACTATGTTGTAGGAAACTTGTTTTGTATCATGACAATTACAGGTTTGAATGGACTAGTAAAATGGAGCACATATGAAAAGGCCCTTTCAAGATCATTAAATAGACATTAGCAGACGCATACACTTTGAAAGATCCTGTTAAAGGGCAACATATTAATTATGTTCATGTTAAGTTCTTAAAACAATATCATATAAGTTTTGGCCCAATGGTCTTAAGCTTTCAATATGTTTGTTGACCCCCTCACATCTTTGTTCCCTGATGTTTGGGCAAGAGAGGGGGAGTTTTTGTAGTTGATTTGACCAACCATCTGGATATATTTTTTTTATAATATATAAATTCATACCTTAACTAATAATTAGATAGAAGATTCAATTAGCAGTATATTTCCTTTGGTGCGTGGCCCACATTGTTTTATGTAAAAGCCTAACATATTTGGTTACTATTATTCAAATTCTAAATCCCCGTCAGCGCATTTCTCATTCCCTTAGCTTATCAGCCATTGATGCTGTGTTCTTGATTATTTTATTGTCTCCTATTTTATTTAGCATACTCTTTTACATCGTCCCATGCCAGAAAAAACCATCAATTATAGGGTCTTTATAACTATTATGGCCCTTTGCCAGTAATCCAATTACATCTGGCATATTACCCCTTTTTATGAAAAATGCTCTAAGCCCTAGTTTATTTGCTTTTTGGCTTTAACAGATATCCCAATTTTAATCTAACAATTTTAGTAGTGCTGCTTAGTAACCATGGGATGCACCAATGTGAACGCTGATAGAGCGTGCATATCTGAAGGGGATTGACGATTGTAAGGAGATCTTTTTCCTGTTGAAGTTGTGAGAGCTTACCAAGAAAGTTTACTTGAACATGCGTTGGAGCCACTGGCAGTACTGTATAATACAGAGTGCTTCACCATCTTATTAATAAAAAGCATTATTATTGTAAAAGATTTTTGTGATGTTTTTGGTCTAGGCTAATGTCATCAACAAAAACTTATATTTTGCCTGTAAATAACCTGTGCAGTTGAGATCCATTGCCCCTGCACCAATTTTATAGTGTAGCAAAGAGCCAACTGGTCTTTTAAGTAAACCTTGGATTTATATAGAACTTAGGCCTTAAGGTCAAATGATTGTTTGATTTATTGCGAGGAAGGCTGACCATGGGACGGACATTTCTAAATTTGACCCAAAAGAAACAAAACTTAATAACAGGGAAGGCACCCCAGAGAATCGATGCTATCTCTTGTTGCCAGCGGGAACGCCACTATGGGGATGGGGAGGGAATGTGTGAAGGGGCCATAGCCACAATTGAACACGTGTGGAGGAAAGGGTCTGATTTGATGAACCAAACTGGAACCAGGAGGAGACCAGCTGTCGGCGACGCAGTGGGAGGTATCCAAATATCCACGCTTAAAGTGGTCCACGAAATGAGACCAGAATCTGTGGACAGCTTCTGGGAGGGTGGGGGTGGGGCCTGCAATGGCATCCAAGACAATCGTGTGGATAGTCCACATGGCGATTGCAACCACCAGAGCACAGAGGGAGGGTGGAAGGGGGGAGGCCATTGATAAAGCAAACATATTTCTTGACAGACTGAAGGGATGTGTTTGATCATGGCCCAGCAGACGTTGAACTTCGCTCCATATCACTTTAGAGGTAGGACACTTCTCCAGGTGGTGGAACAGCGTTCCATACTGGCCACACACGACGCAGGATGAGTGTAAAGCGTTAGAGCGCTCGGCCATATGGTACACCTGCCTCAGGCAGCGCCACACATAGGAACAGAATTGAGGCTGCAACAGAGGATGGTGTGTGTATTTCCAGATAGTTTTTTGGGTCTCAATGGAGTAAGTGATGTCCATCATGTCCAGGTAGTCCACCCTGGATAGGACATGGGGTCGTGTGGGGATCACGCTTTCTTGGATGGGTAGCCCCTGTACCTCTTGTGTGAACTGAGGAGAGGGGCGGCCTCTCTGGGCTGTGTGTCCGCTAATACGAATTCTCCACTCAGCGCTCCGCATGGAGAGGAGGATTAGTTTGTAGTGGGTTTTAGTCCCGTGAGGACCTGTGGCCGATGGGTGTGAAGCCAGGTATTTCATCAAGTAGTGAGGGTTCAATGGATTGTTAAGGCCCAAGGCGCAGGAGAAGTTGGAGTGGGCCGCGCGGGACCAGTGCTGGGAGGGGAGTTTAGGGGCGGTGATGGCTGCAATCCAGGTGCCCAGGATCTTGGCAGCATGGGCTTTGAAGTCAAGCAGGCCCATGCCACCATGATGATGAGGGCCAAACATGACCTCTAGCCATACTGGTGGTGGGTGGCCTGACCAAAGCCATCCTTGCAGAAGGGCATACAAGGATTTTAAAAAGCTTGGGGAGAAGGGGATGGCGTGGGCTTCAAACCAAACTTTGGAGAGGAGCATAGAGTTGGCTAAAACAACCTTGCCAGTGAGGGAAGTAGGGTGGGCTCTGAGGGAGCGATGCACTTCGTCATGTTGTCTAGAATATGACTTTCCAATAATGCTGATGCGTGCCCGCATGCCTCCACCCACACACCCAGATGGCGGACCAGCTTATGGTAGGGCGTGGCATGAAGGGGAGCACTAGTGGGGCGGTGTGGGGTGAGCTGGGAGGGCGAGCACGTGTGCGAGCAGATGGACCAGGCTGGGCACTGGTCACTGGGGCCCAGCAGGTGTGATACCGACCAAGGAGGAGGATTTCGGTTTTGGAAGCGTTCAGTGCAGCATTACTTACCCAGGAATACTCCTAGATGATGGCTTCAATCGCGCGTGCATCTTTATTATTAGACACCTCTACCACACAATCGTCTGCAAACGCCATCATCTTGACTGGGGCTTGGCCTGGCACATGGACCCCAGTGAGTTGGTCATTCACGTTTCGAAGTAGTAGGTCAAGGCTGAAGTTGTATAAGAGTGGGCTAAGGGGGTCCCCTTGTCATAAGCCCCTTTGAGGGTGGACTACTTCTGTTAGGAAGCCAGGGCCATGCACTGCCATTGTTGCAGATTCCATGAGCAGCATTACCCAGTTGATGAAGCGAAGGGTAAAAGGAATTGATGGAGGCAGGCCCTTAGGTATTCCAGTTTACTCTATCATAGGCCTTCTGTTGGTCCAAGAATACAAGTGCCCCAGAGGCTGTGGACTGGCATGCGTTAACCACAGAGTGCACGTTATCCCAAATCGACCTTCTGGGGATGAAACCGAATTGTTCTGGGGAGATGGTGGCAGATGCTACAGTCCCTAATCGGTTAGCCATAATTTTTGTTAAAATTTTTGTATCCAAGTTAGTTAAAGAAATGGGGCGCCAGTTGGCTAAGTCTAGCTTGTCCCCTTTCTTGAAGAGTGTGATGGTGAAGGCCTCATGTCCTCCTGGTAGGAGGCGCGTTTCCAGAAGGCTCTGGTTAAGTGAGGCAAGCAGCAGTGGGGATATATATTTAAAGTACTTTTTATAGAATTCATATGGAATGCCATCTGAGCCTGCGCATTTCCGTTTTGGTGCACTGCGGATGGCTGTCCATAGTTCATTCAGAGTAATCAAATTCATTATTTTTGGGTATTGGGAAATGGTGCAGATGTGGGTTTGGTCAAAAAATTCTGCCACTTCAGCTGGCTGAATTGGATTGGATTGGTATAACTCAGAGTAATTATTTTGTATTTTAATTGCCACTTTGGATAGCGTATCTGCAACAGAATCATCCGATCTTTGCACCTGTGTGCAGGCCACACTCTGGCATGGGGCAAAATTTTTTTTAAAAAATATGCGGTGCACTTGTCGCCCTCTGTAATGCGTTTGGCCCTGTACTGAACACAAACCCAATGTTTGTGTTGCCTTTTGAGTGCGTTAAGGTGGGCGGCTGCTTCCACCCACTTCCAGCCCCATGCAGGGCTGTAGCCTGTGGCTGGGATGTTAGTTCCAGGTGTGCCAACTCTGCCAGAGCACGCGAAAATGATGGCCGATGTGGCTCATGAGTGTTGGGAGGAGAGGTAGCGAGAGTGGCGGATGGTATCCTCTTTGAAGGCTGACCATGTGGAGATGGGGTCCGCGCAAAATGTTGTAACAAATTTTCTTGCCAAAGTTGCTGATTCCACCCTAGTGGAAAATCCTGGTGACGCAAGTTCTGGAGGGCAGAGTTTGCACCAAAGTGGGGCCTTAGCTCCTGTGATGGTTTGTGGTAGGTTATCAAGACCAGCTGGTGGTCAGAGAATTAAATTTTTGTTGTTTGGAAGTGGGATATGTGAGGTTGTAATTTCGCCGGCGTAAGGATAAGGTTGATGCAGGTCATGGACCTTAATTGGCCGTTGTGGACGTGGGGCACATCATGTTTTTGAGCAGCAGGGCTTTCCGCAGCAGCGCATCCATTAACCCAAGGGTGGCCTTTAAAACGCGAAGTTCTACGTGATCCTGGGGGGCATGGGAGGAGGAAGGCCAACAGTCTGTGGGTGTGTTTAACCAACAGTTCATGTCACCAACTACAAAAGGGTCTGGGGGTAACAAGAGGGATTTGACCAATGAGAAAAATTCCTCGCGCTCTCATGCACAGGTTGGGGCATAGATGTTGATGATAGCATGCGCCACGTCAGCCCACGAGAAAGTGACATGAGGACTCAGCCATCGAGGAAGGATTCCAACAATAAAAATTTGAAAAAATTGTTTTTCTGAACTAGCACCCCACAGTGCTCTGACCAAAAGGATAGGGATGGGAGGAGCATGGTTTTCCAAACATCCTTGGAACCTCACGGACAGTGGGACTCCTGGATAGCCAGGATATCCACGAGTGAATTTTGTTGTAAAAAACTCAGTTTCCTAGCCTGGGATGGCGAGGTCTTGAGTCTGGCGATATTCAATGTCCCTAAAGTGAAGGTTTCCCCCATCGCACCTTAGGTGCAAGGGGTGGGCACCTGGGCCCACTAGCCTCCTCTAGATCCCCATGGGCCTTCATGGCAGCATGGGTGTTTGCAGCAACGCTATCAGTAGTTTTGTTGATTTTAGCAGAAAGGTTCGCGCTTTTGCCTTCACTTTTTGTTTCCCCAATGTCAAACAAATTTTTTGTGGTGCGGATGAGTTTGGTGCATCAACAATTGGGTCAAAATTTTTTTCCAGGTAGGTTGGACCCCAAGTCAGTTTCAACTGGAGCTTGGTTGTAAAGATCAGGTGAGATCAAGTCACCCATCGTATCCTAAGATTGGGTGGCTCAATTGGCATGGGCTTCCCAATCTGGTTGGTTGAGTGATTCCTGAGTTGCTTCCGCCACAAAAATTTTGATGTCCTCCTGGCGTTGGGAGTGTGGGATAGCAGTGGTGACTTTGGCCGCTTCCTTGGCCGCGGCCCTGCGGGCCTGCTTGGCCTTCTTCTGCTCTTTCAGGGAAATAGGTTTTACCAGTAGGTAGCAGCATTGTGCTCCCCACGGGAAAGCCTCTTTGGTGCTTGTGGTTGGTTCATAGTGCACTTCTCCACTGGCCATGGCTGCCAAGGGGTGCTCTTGGAATGTGATGCCCTCCTTGGTGGGGCATGCATGTGCCTTATGGCCTCAAGCGTCACAGTGGGTGCAGATGTGGGGTGCGCTGTCCACGGTTACCTGGAAAGGGTGGGTGGTATGCCCTTCAATATTGATATATGTGGAGTGTGGGATTGGGTTAGGTCCTTTGCAATCTCCTCAGTTGGGGTCAGAACTGTGATGGCTTTTCCAGTGCACAGGTGTGGCATCAGCGTGAAGCGTTGCATTTTTAAGATTGTATTTCGCCGTATATGGCGAGACCATCTTTCAGGTGTTGTTCCAAAATTTCACGTTTTACCGTAGTAGGCAAAAAGTCAAACGTGAGGAAAATTTGGTTTGATTTTGTCCATCTGGTGCATTAGGTTTCTATGACCCATTGCCCTTCAGGGAGGTCAACCACTATGCACACGCTGCAGCCTCGTCTGCTGCTTTTTTGCTTTCAAAACCTAGGTCCAGCCAACCACATGACATGGATTGAGGTGCAATGTACACCGCAGTCAGGAAAAAGTGTGCACATCCCCACAAAGTTTTTCCCATAAAGCTGTTTGTTGGATGTCAAGAAACACACAGACTCCATATTCCACCGATTAGAGTGGTTGGGAATGCGGCGTGTTGATGTACTGGTTGCATTGCACTTGCCAAGTGAGGTTTTAGGGGAAATAGTGACCGCCAGTCTTTTTATTTTTTTCTATTCCACCAGTTCCTCTGGGGCGTTTTTGAACGTTTGAGGCTGCGGGCCTACCATCTGCTCCTCTTACCTTACTTGCCCAACTGCTCCCTGACATGGGCGCAAACTAATCTCCTCTGTGAGATTATCAAACTAGAATCAGACTTTAATTGAATAAGTTGCAAAAGTGATTGCAATGAGAGAGAAAAGTTTTTAGGTCAAATGATTGTTAAATGCTGAAAAGACTGTTTTTTGTCAAAGGAAAAACTTTAGAATTAATCTTTCTTTTTCTTTGATACCTAAATTAAAGCCAAATTCAGGTTTTTTAAAATAAAAACATGACCACTCAATTGAGCCAAAGCTTACCAATGTCAATAAAATTGACGCCTGCTGCCTTGTCCTGGGGTGGTGGTGCGCCGCCATCTGGCATCTTTTTGGCTGCTACTGAAGCGCGCCTGGGCTGGCTCTGCTAGCACTCCCAATGCTACCAAGCATTATGTCCCCCCTTGGACTTGGCCCGCCACCTCGCAAGCTCTCAGGTGGTGCTCCAGAGCCCTTTGGTGCTTCCATGGAGCAAATCTCATCTCAGCCTTTGGGTTGAATATGAAAAACCTCTTCCCATACCCAAGCGCGGCCATCATCTAGATGGCCATGGCAGTTTTCAAACCTGCCAGATTTATTGACTTCCACCTCTTTAAGGGGTACTTTGACCTCAGCTTCCACTATGAAGCTAATGCAGCAGGAGCAGCCAAGCTGCAATTAATATATAAAAATTCCTTTGCCCACTGTTTGCACCCAGCTCCCAGATGAGGCCACTTTGGTGGTCCATTTCACCAGGTTGCCCTCCTTTCTTTCCCCTGAATGCCTCCATTACAAGCTCACAGAGGGTTTGGCCATTTACAGTGCAGACCCCATGTTACAGTTAATGGTGCCACATGGGGCAGATCATCTGGCAGGCCCTTGCGCCTTCATGACAATCCACCCATTTCATTGTGATACCCACCTTGCAATTCCCCCCACACCGTGATCAGGTCTGCCCCTGATCATCCTTTTTGGGCGCATGTCAAAAATGGTCATGCCATCTGCCACTTGTGTTCTGAGCTTGATCACTTGAAGTGCAAGTGCCCTATGGCTTCTGCTTCTACCGCTTCTGCCACTCCCCCTCTGGCAATGCCCCGTTGGCTGCCTTGCCCCAATTTTTGGATGGGGTGTGATCCTCCTGCCCCCAACCTCAGCAAATTCTGGCGTGGCTTCCAAAGCCGCAGCCAATCAATAATTTAAAAATTTAACTTTTTGGTCGCATTACAGCGCCCTGATCCAATGGCTGAAACAGTTTCAGCTGATCTGCCATGGTCAACAGATCGCAGCCAATCAGGTGCTGCCAACCTGCCAACTATGGTGGCTGGGCTGGCACTAGTTGATTTAACTTCATTCAAAGCGCTTGAATGGATGGTGATTTGGATTGGGCTTATAATGTTAAGCCTGATTTTGCTTTGGAGGAATTCTTTGTTGATCCTCCCAATTTGTGCCCCCACCCTTTTCGCCCTAAAAACGGTTTTCTAGTTTAGAAAGATGTAAATAAAATGGCAGTTGAAGCCGCTGCTGCTCCTGCCAACACCCTACTACGCCAGCAACTCCATGGGGCGATGGAACCCCTAGTTGAAAGTATTTCTATCCCCAATTTCCCCAATGATTTTGAGGAAGATGTAAAATATGAGATTGAGGAGCTCGCTTTTGGTGCAAGCCACACTTGCATCAACGCGGCAAAAACCTCTCTTTCTGACCTCAACTATCCCAAGCCCAAAAGCGCATCAAGTCTTTCACTTGTGTGCTGACTCTCATCACTTTTGCTGAGCATCAACTTGCTCAATATGTTGAGGTGATGGATACCGCTGGCCTCATAAAAAAAGAAAACCCACAGCTATACCTCCTCATGCCCCATGTCACTGATTCCACTACCCCTATGTTGTCCGCCATGGTCCAACAGCTAAAGCGGGCGCCAGACAAAAGTTTCTTCAAAGCTTCCTCGCCTTCTGATATGGCTTCCTAAGCTGATAACCTAGGGGCTATATTAGGAATTTTTTATTTTATGATAATCCCTTTGTTTGGCCCATTTGCAAATAGAGATGCATGGCGGCTCCCCCTTTTGGATTGAGCACCACCAGTGCTAAAAAAACTTTAGAATTATGTATTATTGTGTAGTCATCCTTTTTGTTTCTCAAAACTCTTTAACAATAAGTTTTATGCGTTTAAGAATATTATGACAGCAACTTTTCTTTCTCATTGCAAACACTTTTGCAACCCATTCAATTCAAGACTAAATCCAGTTTGATAATCTCATAGAGGGGATTAGTCTGCGCCCATGTCTGGGAGCAGTTGGGCAAGCAAAGCAAGAGGAGCAGGCGGAAGGCCCGCGGCCTCTAACGTTCAAAAATGCCCTGGAGAATCCGGCGGAATAGAAAAAAATTTAAAAAAACCGGTGGTCACAATTTCCCCGGAGATACTCGCATGGCAAGCACAATGCAACCAGTACATCAATACGCCACATTCCCAGCCACTTTTGTCGGTGGAATTCGGAGTCCGTGTGTATCTGGACATCCAAAAAACGGCCCTATGGGAAAGATTTTGTGAAGATGTACACAAAATTTTCCTGACCGCGGTGTACGTTGCACCTCACTCCATGTTGCGCAGTTGGCTGGACCTAGGTTTTGAAAGCAAAATAGCAGCAGACGAGGCTGCAGTGGTGCGCGTAGTGGTCGACCTCCCCGAAGGGCAATGGGTCATTGAAACTAAATGCACCAGATGGACAAAATCGAACCAAATTTTCCTCACGTTTGACTTTTTACCTACTACGGTAAAACGTGACATTTTGGAGCAACACCTGACAGATGGTCTCGCCATATATGGAGAAATACAATCTTTCAAAATGCAACGTTTCACGCTGATGCCACACCTGTGCATCGGCAAAGCCATCGCAGTTCTGACCCCAACTGAGGAGATTGTGAAGGACCTAACCCAGATCCCGCACTCCACCTTTATTGACATTGCAGGGCACACCACCCACCTATTCCGGGTAACCGTGGACAGCGCGCCCCCCATTTGCACCCACTGTGACGCGTTCGGCCATAAGGCACATGCGTGCCCCATTAAAGAGGGCGTTAAAAACCAAGAGCACCCCTCAGCGGCCATGGCCAGTGGAGAGGCACACTATGAACCAACCGCAAGCACCAAAGAGGCCTTCCCGTGGGGAGCACAAGGCTGCTACCTATTGGTAAAGCCCATCTCCCCGCAGGAGTAAAGAAGGCCAAGCAGGCCTGTAGGACTGCAGCCAAGGAAGCGGCCAAGGTCACCACCACCATCCCACACTCACAACGCCAGGAGGACATGGAGACCTTCGCAGCGGAAGCAACTTGGGAATCCATCACCTAATCAGTTTGGGAGGCCCAAGCCAAACGTGCCACTCAATCCGAGGATCCGATGGGAGATTTGATCTCACCCAATTGAGCACCCAAGCCCCAGTTGAAACTGACTTGGGACCTATCCCAACCAAAAAAAAAAATTTTGCCCCACTCGACGGTGCACTGAACTTATCAGCACCGCAAAAAATTCGTCTGACGTTGGGAAAACAAAAAGCGAAGGCCAAAGCCAATGCAACTCTTTCCACAAAAATTAACAAAAACCCCGATAGCGTTGCTGCTAATACCCGCGCTGCTGTGAAAGCCCGTGGGGACCTGGAAGAGGCTGGTGGGCCAGGGGGCCCACCCCTCGCACCTAAGGTGTGAAGGGGGAACCTTCACTCTAGGGACGCTGAATATCGCCGGACTCAAGGCCTCCCTGTCCCGGGCTAGGAAACTGAGTTTTTTACAAAATAATTTACCCGTGGATATCTTGGCCATCCAGGAAACCCACTGTCCACGAGGTTCCGAGGATGCTTAGAAAACAATGCTCCTACCATCCCTATCCTTTTGGTCAAAGCACTGTGGGGTGCTAATTCAGAAAAACAATTTTTTCAAATTTATATCTTCAGAAACATTCCTAAATGACCGAGTGCTCGTTGTCACCTTCTCTTGGGCCGATGTTGCACACACAATCGTCAACGTTTACACCCCAAATGGTGCACAAGAGCGTTGGGAATTTTTCTCATCAGTCAAATCCCTCCCGCTACCCCCTGATTCTTTCCTAATCGGCGACATAAACTGTTGGCTAACCTCACCAATGGACCGGTGGCCGCCCTCACCCCACGCCCCACAGGGTCACGTAGAACTACGCGTTCTAAAAGCCACCCTTGGGTTAATGGATGCACTGCCACAACATGCCCCATTGCTCAAAGCATGATGTATCCCGACATCCACAATGGCCAATTAAGGTCCATGACCCGCATTGACCTTATTCTAGCGCTGGCGAAATTCCAACCCCACATCTCCCCCTTCAAAACAACGAAAATGGAATTCTCTGACCACCGACTGGTCTTGATAACATACCACTTACCCATCACAGTTGCAAAGGCCCCATATTGGTGCAAAATCCGCCCCCCCAGAGCTTGCGTCGCCAGGATTTTCCATGTGGGTGGAAGAGGCAACTTTGGCAAAATTGTTTGTTGCACCGTTTTGTGTGGACCTTATTTCCACATGGGCAACTTTCAAAAAAGACACCATCCGCCACTATCGCCATCTCTCATCCAGACGCTCATGAGCCACATCGGCGGTTATATCGCGCGCGCTGGCAGAATTGGCCCACTTGGAGTCCAACATTCCAGCCTCAGGATATAGCCCTGCATGGGGCCAGAAGTGGGCGGAGGCAGCAGCACACCTCAACACACTTGAAAGGCAACACAAACATCAGGTTTGTGTCCAATACAGGGCCACACGCATCACTAAAGGTGACAAGTGCACCGCATACTTCTTCAAAAAATTTTTTGCACCACGCCAGAGCGTGGCCTGCACACAGGTGTGAAGATCAGATAATTCTATCGTGGACACACCGGCCAAAGTGGCAATTGAAACGCAAAGATATTACTCCAAGTTATACCAAGCCAAACCAATTCAGCTGGCCAAAATGGCGGAATTTCTCGACAGAGCTCATATCCGCACCATTTTCTGATACCCAGAAATAATGAATTTGATTACTCCGAACGAATTATGGACTACCATTCGCGGTGCGCCAAACTGAAAATGCCCAGGCCCAGATGGCATTCCATATGAGTTCTACAAAAAATATTTTAAATACATATCCCCATTGCTGCTAGCCTCACTCAACCAAAGCCTGTTGGAAACGCGCCTCCTACCAGGAGGACATGAGGCTTTTACAGTCACACTCTTCAAGAAAGGGGATAGGCTAGACTTAGCCAACTGGCACCCCATTTCTCTAACAAACACAGACACCAAAATTTTAACAAAAATCATGGCTAACCGTTTAGGGACTGTAGCATCTGCCACCATCTCTCCAGAACAATTTGGTTTCATCCCCAGAAGGTCGATTTGGGATAACGTGCACTCTGTGGCTAATGTGTGTCAGTCCACAGCCTCTGGGGCACTTGTATTCTTGGACCAACAAAAGGCCTATGATAGAGTAAACTGGGAATACCTTAGGGCCTGCCTCCAACAATTCCGCCTACCTCCCCAATTTTTTATTAACTGGGTGATGCTGCTCACGGAATCTGCAACAATGACTGTGCGCGGCCCAGGTTTCCTAACGGATGTAGTCCATCCTCAAAGGGGCCTGCGACAAGGGGACCCCCTGAGCCCACTCTTATACAACTTCAGCCTTGACCCACTACTGCAAAATGTGAATGCCCAACTCACTGGGGTCCATGTGCCAGGCCAAACCCCAGTCAAGATGATGGCATTTGCAGATGATTGCGTGGTGGGGGTGTCTAATAATAAAGATGCATGCGCGCTTGAAGCCCTCATCCAGGAATATTCCGGGTAAGCAACGCGGCACTGAACGCCTCCAAAACCGAAATCATCCTCCTTGGTCGGTTTCAGAACTGCTGGGCCCCAGCAAGTAGTTCCCAACCCAGCCCAGCTGCTCGCCCAAGTCCACGCCTTACTAACTCAAAACACACCGCTCCACTGGTGCTCCCCTTTGTGCCACGACCTACCATAGGACTGGTACGCCATCTGGGCGTGTGGTTGGAGGCAGGAGGATACGCGTCAGCAGTAATGGAGGGCCATATACTGGACAACGTGACGAAGCGAATCGCCTCTCTCAGAGCCTACCCTACTACCCTCACTGGCAGGGTTGTTCTTGCCAACTCTATGCTCCTATTCAAAGTCTGGTTTGGAGCCCACGCCATCCCCTTCTCCCCAAGCTTCTTCAAATCCCTGTATGCTTTGCTACAAGGTTGGCTTTGGTCAGGCCGCCCTCCACCAGTACGGCTAGAGGTCATGTTTGGCCCTCATCATCATGGTGGCATGGGCCTACTTGACTTCAAAGCCCATGCCGCCAAGATCCTAGGCACCTGGATTGCGGCCGTCACTGCTCCTACACTCCCATCCCAACACTGGTCCTGCGTGGCCCACTCCAACTTCTCCCGAGCCTTGGGCCTCAACAATCCATCAAACCCCCACTCCCTGATGAAATATCTCGCATCACACATCAGCCACAGGTCCTCACGGGACCAAAACCCACTACAAACGAATCCTACTCTCCATGCGAAGCGCAGAGTGGAGAATTCGTATTAGTGGACATACAACCCAAAGAGGCCACCCCTCTCCTCAGTTCACACAAGAGGTACAGGGGCTACCCATCCATGATGGCGTGATCCCCATTCGACCCCAAGTCCTATCCAGGGTGGACTACCTGGACATGATGGACATCCCTTATTCTACTGAGACCCAAAAGACTATCTGGAAATACGCACACCATCCTCTGTTGCAGCCTCAAGTCCGTTCCCATGTGTGGCGCTGCCTGAGTTGGGTGTATCGTACAGCTGAGCGCTCTAATGCTTTACACTCATCTTGTGTCGTGTGTGGCCAGTATGGAACGCTGTTTCACCGCCTGGAGAAGTGCCCCACCTCTAAAGTAATATGGCGTGAAGTCCAACGTCTGCTAGGCCAGGATCAAACACATCCCTTCAGTCTGTCAAGAGATATGGTTGCTTCATCAATGGCCTCCCCTCCCACCCTCCCCTTCGTTCTCTGGTGGTTGCAATCGCCATGTGGACTATCCACACGATTGTCTTGGATGCCATCGCCGGATCCATCCCCACCCTCCCTGAAGCTGTCCACAGATTCTGGTCTCATTTGGTGGATCACTTTCAAGCGTGGATGTTTGGATATCTCCCACCACGTCGCCGGCAGCTGGTCTCCTCCTGGTTCCCAGTCTGGTTCATCAAATTGGACCCCTTCCTCCACACGTGCTCAATAGTGGCTACGCCCCCTATACACTTCCCCCCTTCCCATAAGTGGCGTTCCCGCTGGCAACAAGAGATAGCATCGCTTCTCTGGGGTGCCTCACCTGGTACTGAGTTTTGTCTCGTCTGAGTCATATTCAGAAGTGTCCATCCCATGGTCGGCCTTCCCCGCAATAAATTTAAAATTTAAAGAAGATTATGACAGCTTCACTTAGCTTGTGCATCACCAACTCTGGATTCTCAGAATCTAATTTATAAATAAATGTATTAAGATTAATGGTCTCTGGGCTCTCCATATTCTTAAACAAAAAATATATTTATTCTCATTCCTATTTTATCAACCTTGTTGATTAATTTTTTAGATTTCAATAGACTTCTATATATCCTAGACTAGAAATCCTGCAGTGATCCCAATTGAATTTTTATATTTAGGGGTGTGGCATAGTGTAGATGGGCGTCCCACTATCATCCCTCATGAAGCAGTTTTAAATCCTGTCATGGCAGAAATTTTATTTTTATGCCTAAAGGGTATCATTACATTTGGATTCGTGCACCATGCCTCAGTCCAACCAAGCAAAATAGTGAAGCTAGATCATGTTATACCGGCCTATCAGTAAATGCACAGATAGGTTTTACCCCAGTTATGGGCTTTGTCCTCCACTTCTATATTTTCAATTCCTACTACCTGTCCCTTCTATCAGTGCAGTATATTTATCCCAAGTTAAGTCCACCTCAGTTATAATTATAAATTATGAATTTCTATATTTTAAAGTAGAGTGGGAAGAATTAGATTTGGTCTGCCAGATCAATATGAGCTGAAGTAGTTAGGGAGGTGCAATTAGAAGTCACCAATGGTTCAGCAGTGAAGTTTTTGGGAAATTTTCATACTAAGATGGTTGGAGTGATAGTTGGGTATAAATACCTGGATTTGGTGTTAAAACAGTAGATAAGTAATGTGTAAATGGAGCCTCATCGTCTTAAGTTTACAACTTGGTCAAATTTGTATTTTAGGTGGCAAAAATATTTTACAGAATTGTTTGTGCTATGACCTTGTATAAACTAAGGTTCATTATTTACCTCCTGGAAGATTTGGTTTAACAGTCTAATGATAGGCGGAGTCCACCTTGAACTTTTTCTTAATCTTCTCAAGTTTCTAGTTATATTGTAAAATGTGTGCTTAAAATTTTATATATTATCATTGGGATTAAATTTGGGTATGAAGAGAGTAAATTTTCCTGTAGAGATCAATGTTGTAGCAAACATCTTCTAAGTTCAGAACATGGCCATTAAGGCAGCGTCAGTTATCATCAGTATTTCTTGAGATTTTTGATGGCTTTAAAATTGTAATTTAATAAAATTTCGAGATTTAGCCAATGTGGCCATCCATCAAGTTGCTCAGATGACTAATGAAATTAACATACTTTCTACTGGGACTTGGGTTGGCTGCTTCACCATTTGGTTATCACTCCACTACAATTTGTGAATATATTTCTGCATGAGATGATTGGTTAATGTAGGTGAATATGGTAACAAACTGTGCCCTTGTAGTGAGCACCACAATGTTATTTGGCGTGGTGGCGTCAATTTTCAAAACACAGGTCATTTTTACAAGATATAAAAGATAATCTATATGGTAATAGAAATTATAAACATGAAAAAAGTCTTCTCTATCAGAAATAGGTAAATATTATTTAAATACAATTAAGCACACCATTTTTCTAGTACTGAAAGTGGCTTATGGCTTGCAGGTTTTTTTCTAAGTGATTGTAGGTAATCTTGTGGTAAAGCTGCTTGTAAAACCCAATCCCCTCCCAGAATGACAATATTTTTTATACTTTATTCTTTAGCTCACATTGATGCAAATATTTGGTAACTTATTAGCATTTAGGAATTTTTAGAAAGTTGCATAATTTTCTTACAAGTCAGGGAATGAGAGCTTTGATCTTTTGGCATTTTAGTCACTAGCACATGCCTATCTTAATATTCTGGTGAATGGTCAAGAATAATGAAACAATATTAACAACAATTTTACACCGTGAAACAGCAAGGTAGTCAATAAAATAATTGGTCTGTGCTTGTATGGCTGAAAGGACAAGGTAAATTAACATTTTTTGGTGAGTTAGGGTACATTATTAGTGAGGTGTCAAGGGATTGAATTTTAGAAATATACCCTTTGTTGATATGGCCTGACAAAATCTATAGTAAATTAATACTAATTGATGTGGCACAAGTGCAAGGATTAATTAAAGAAAGAGCTAATTATAGGGGATGCGGCTTACAAAAATTTTAAAAATTAATTTTACAAAATATTGCTGTCACAAGGGTGAAGTATAAGAATGATGGCATCAGTATAATAATCAGTAATGTATAAATATATTATGGATACGTATGGTTTGGCCAACACACAATATCAACAGTTAAAAATCAAGTTATAAAATTAATGCATTACTATAATAGTAAATTAGACACAATACAGAGGGGTTCCTTGAGCCTAGATATAACAAATTGTGACAGATTGAGCATAAGACTCTCAAAATACTTTTTTAAAATATGTATGGCTTTTAATATCTGGAAGGGAAAAATCCATATAGGTTATATATGATCCTCTCTATATGCTTTAACGATTTGTAGTCTTTTTATATACCTAACCAATTGAAGTTTTGAAGAAATTACAAGAAACTTATATATGTAGATACTTAGATGCGCTGAGGATATCTACCTTAAAATCCTAAAAAAATTAGTGCTTTCTGTCAGGAGCTTGAGCTACTTTGGTAAATCTATATAAAAGTAAATCAATCTAGTATCAGATTCATATCATGGGTTTTTTGCGCAGAATGTACAAAAAAGTTAATGGTTTAAAACGAAAGTATGATCTAAAGAAGCTTATTAATAAAAAAATAAATTCATCCCTAAATCATTTTGAAAACAAAATTTTTGTTTTTACTAAAGGTCATAGCTTTCTCATTAATTCTTTCTTTTAAGACAATTTTATCACCATTAAGTTACTATAGTTTATTAATACATGCTTAAGATAGATTACATGCTATATAAAAAATAGTAGAATGTTAATCATCTCATTTATTGTTTAACATTTGAAGTTATCTTTCTTTTGCTTTAGTCCCTTTTTTGGTATAGTTTAATACCTTTATTCAATACAACTTACCCTTGCAGTTACACCATTCTGATAGTTTAAAAAAGATTTTGGCGCCTGCTACTCTGAGTGGGGCAGTGGTGCACCACCTCCTGGTAAATTTCAGGTACAGCTGAAGCATGCCTGGGTTGTATCTGCTAGCCCACAACTCGCTCAGTCAATTTTTCCTGCCTCAGGGCTTATCTCACCACCTTAATTGATCCTAGATGCTGAAAAAGCCTCCTATTTGTGGGAAACCAGTTTAATTGTGCTTGCTGGTGCATTCACCAGCTGGTTTTCAAATTAATTTTAATAAAATAAAAGTTTAAAATAAGAAGCGCTAGTAAAAATGAGTTTTTTATGATTTTTAATGAGTGCACAATAAAGGGAAATATGATGCCCCTTGACCTCCAACTATCTAATATTTAGATTAATTTTGAGGGTTGAGGGGTATTTGGGAATATGTTCAGAATAATGTACATGAGTCCTAATTAGGAAATATGCAGGAATGACATGTCAGAACTTGGGAACTTGCTTCAGGGCAGCAGAATATAGGAAGAGGAATTCTGATTGGATCAAACATACCCATATGGTAACATTTTTATAAATTTGAGCCAATCACCGCCCAAGAAATTTATTGCACCTTGGGGGACCCCCGCCAAGCCTATAAAAGGGGGGAGTCCCATGCAGGTGCATTGGAGGACTTTGTTGGGGTTGGGGAGTGCCTTCCAATGATTCCCCTGAGGTCCATGGTGAGTTAAGATAAATATGACCAGCTGGTTTAATTACTAGTGCCCGTACAGGTTTGAACTGGTGATTTCCCAATTAACTGGGTTCCACCGAGAATCAGCCAGGGACTTTTGGCTGATTTCTTCAACTTTCATATTTTTATTGTTAACAAATGAACTCTTAACAACATTGAAAAAATGCAAATGGCCAACATTTCCCTTTTTTGGCAGATCATGCCCTTCAGCATTCTTATTTTTTGGCTGCAAAGATAAATGTCCAATATCACTCCCCTCAAGAGTGTTGGGGGCGAGTAGGGCTGAAGGAATTGGCCATGCACGCGATTAATATTGATACCAGTAGCTAGATTTTTGATAGATTACTCATTTCCTCTCTTGTAGATTATAGTAAAAGAACCCTATAAGATTGTTCCAAGTTTACCACTTCTAGGGGTGATGCAGTTATGGTAGTACAACACCATGTCAGAAACTTGGAAAGTGGGTAAGGGGGTTCAGGACTCATTTGCAGCATGCCCTTCTTTTGTTACTGTTTTAGCTAAATTGGACATAGCTTCAGATTGGAGTTGAATTATGCGTTGAGCCAAACTCCTCATAACTTTCTCTGGTTCCTCAATTCTAGAAGAGAATACATCCTTAGCTAAGAGGGCAGGTATGCCTGGTTCCCGCCCATACAAGACATGGAATAGAGACATTTTCAAAAATCTGATGGTAGCTAATCTGCTATGCCATAAGAGCAAAAGGTAAATATTGATCCCAGTGAAGAGGATCAGATGAGGCCAGTTTGTGAAGAATGAAACCAAGGTTCCATTTGCTCTTTCCACAGTCCCATTTGTGGATGGGTTATATGGAGCCGAGAAAAGTTGTTGTGCTCCCATGGAAGTGGCCAGAATTTTGACTACTCTAGGGGAAGTTCTTGCCATTATTGCAGAGTAGTACTTGGGGGAAATTGTGACGCGTGAAGATGTGTTAAGTAAAGAGGTGGTGGTGGCCTTAGCTGTTTGAGCAGGAAGAGCCACGGCTTCAACCCACTTAGTGAGGTGGTCAATAGCTACTAGAATAAATCTGTTCCCACTAGTAGACTGAGAAAGGGGACCTATTACATCTAAGCTGATGGTGTGGAATGGTTGTTGCGGAGTAGTTGGTTGATATTTATATCTAGACTTGAAGCCAGATTGCTTCTTACAAGCAAGACAGGCTGTTCAAAACATCAACGATAGATTCCATCATTCCGTCCCAGTAAAATCGATCCTTAATCCATTCATAGGTTATCCTTTCCCCTCCATGACCTAGGGTAGAATGTGCTTCTAAGATAGCAGGTACATGCTCCGAAGGTCGATGGTAAGGTAGCCATAGAGTCCCCACCTGCTTATGCAACTTCTCATCTTCAACTTTAGCGTTGAGGGAGTGCCAAGCTAACATCTTTTGAACAGGCTCATCCTCATCCTCCCATTAACTGGGGGTCGTTAAAAGGTCATGTAACCTTTCTGCCTCACTATTATCCAAGTATAGGACTGGTAGCCGAGTCAACACATCAACATTCATGTGACAAGTTCCAGCATGGTGTTTGATCTTCAGGTCATAAGGCTGGAGCTTTAGAGCCCAGCGAGCTAACCTACCAGTAGGATCCTTCATGTTCTGTAACCACTTTTGAGACACGTAGTCAGTAACTACAGTGAAGGTGGTTCCTTAGAGAAAAGGGAAATAGTGCTTTACAGCCAACAGAACAGCAAGGCAATGCTTCTCAGTGACACTGTAGTTGCGTTCCGCTTTTGACAGCATCTTACTAAAGTAGGATACAGGACGATCTACACCGTGTTCATCACTTGGGCTAAGATGGCCCCAATGGCATAGTCCGAGGCATCAGTGAACAAGATGAAAGGTTTATTATAATCGGGGTGCTGCAGAATAGGACGTCATTGTAACAGTTGTTTCAACATCTTGAAAGCAGCTTTTTGTTCAGCACCCCAATAGAAAGGGGTATTCTTGGTAAATAGACAGACAAGGGGCTCACTGAGTTGAGCAAACTTAGGGATGAACAGATGGTAATAGCCCATCATCCCCTAGAAATTACTGAATTTCCCGTAGATTTTTAGAAGGCGGCATTTTTGAGATGGCTTCGACCTTGTCCTGCATGGGTTGTATTCCTTCTTGCGAAATGGAGTGACCAAGAAAACGAGTTTCCTTTGAAGAAGGTACACCTTGAGGGCTTCAAATTTATATTAGACTGACGTAACAATAGAAACACCTCCTTCAAGTGATCAAGATGTTCAATAAAGGTTTTTGAGAACACTTTGATGTCATCAAAATAGACGATGACACAAGTCAACTTGAGGTCCTGTAAAATGTGATTCATCGCACACTGGAAAGTTGCAGGTGCATTGCATAATCCTTAGGGTAATTGGGATGGTTGTGAGAGACCCTCACTACAAATGAGAGCACATTTTTTTGGTCCTCAGGGGAAAAATCCATTTGCCAATAGCCGTAGCTAAATCCATGGCAGAAAAGAAATTAGAGTCAGAGAGTTGGGCCAAGGCGTCGTCAATGTGAGGGAGAGGATAGATATCTTTTTCTTGAGGTAATTTAACTTGTGGTAATCCATGACTATCCAATGACCTCCGTTTTTATTTTTAATTAGCAAGAGAGGGGAAGACTAAGGGCTTTGTGAAGGAACTAACAACCCAGCGTCTAGTAACTGCTGAAGTTCTGTTCTCATTTGTTGTTCTTCGACTTTAAATTTGTAGTAAAGCTTTGACCTAATAGGATGGGCATCACTCATATCAATGGAGTGGCACTAGCCCTTCATGTGGCCATAATCATTATCTGATTTGGAGAATATATCGCTATAGTCATCGAGGAGAGTGATTTTTCTAGCTCATCTGGGGTTAACTCATCTGAGATATGGACGTTGGGTAAGGTACATACCGGGGTATCTGTTGAAAGGCCCATATCCATCATAGAAACAATGGAGTGAATTTGATCGATGTATTCCACAGGAACTAACAAGCCTCTACCAATTTCCTGGTGTTTTTTACAACTATGTCTTTTGAGGTGAGTTTCCCCAACAGCAAAGTAATGGGCCTCTGGTAGGATGGTTCAAGAATGCCAGGCAATACCCGAAGCTCCAAGGGACTAACGCCCTCAATACTAATAAGGTGCAACAAACAGTGGCGTGGGATTTGAAGCGTGACTTTCATGTTACCCACTCGTTGTTCACCAAGCTTAATCACGACCTCGTCTGCAGCATAAAAAGGGATACCTTCCCTAGCATCCACTAACTCGAGCAATTTCTTTGTGTTACGCCCACAAGTGGTATAAGATAAAGGTATAGTTGAGAGGGAGTATTCAACCAGGCAAGAGTGTTCATGCTTGCTGGGTTTTTTATTAGATAAGACTAATGGGACTTCATAGTTGAGTAATGGGAGGATACCTTGATTCATGTTAATTAGTCCCTCGTACTCAATCATAAACTGAGTGCCAATGAGCATACCATATGCATCGTTGTCCAAAGCCACAGCAGGGGCTGATAGAACAAGTTTCCCAATTCAAATGGGAAGGGAGGAGTATGCCTCGATAGCACAGGTATTACTTGGGCCAGCAATTCCAAATTCTTGCGTGTACTTTAAGTCAGGCGCTAGCTTTATCTTCTTGATAAGCTTTGTGGAGATCACATTAACTGAGGATCCAGTGTCCAGGATAGCCAGTATTAGGACCTTTTGAATGACCACTTCAACCTTAGTGAGCATTCCTCCAAAATTAGGTGACAAAGCTAAGACCTGCTTGAGCCAGAAGATGGAGTTTAGCTTTTTAGCAGTCTCAGGGAATTATCATGAAAAATTTATGGGATGAATCCTCTGAGAAGGGTTTTAAGCCAGCTAATAATTGGTCACCAAATCTGGCAGTGTCAATAACTCTTGGACACCCTAGAATTTGACTGAGGTACGTTTCCTCAGGTATGGTGGTCTCATCTACTCCTCCAGCGTTCAAATTTTTGGGCACTTCTTCTTCTGCAAGGGCTCCTAATATGTAATAACCAACGTCATTTTAACCCCCTCATACTATTCCCCAAGGCTATTCTCAACTTTGGGCAAGGCTGCGATGGAGGTAGGGGAAACAGCCACAGAAGATTAGTAACCTTAGGGGCCACATTTACCATCTTGTCTGGAACGGAAGGCACAGAGGCTTGAGTGTCCTTGTGCGAGAGTAGGGCCTTAGCTACCTTAAAAGTCTCAGAAACTTAAGAATTAGTGATAACCCTTTTGAGACGCACTGAGAAAGGAGGTTTTGCAGGGAGGGTAGACATAGGTGGGCTCACCCTCAACTGTTCAACTGGCTGTAGCTCCTCAATAGTAAGATCTGAAGGATTCACCTCAGCTTCCTTGGATGTTGCACAGGATTGGAAATCAGCAACATCTACTAACGCCTCCTTTAGATCACGGATATCTCTGAATTGGCGTCTCACTGAGATAATATGCCTGGCTAGAGAGGGCTGAGAAGCTAACCCAGTTAACAGGGCGGCGATAGCATCATTAAGGTGATCATTTTAGAGGTTGTTAATTTTTGCGCTGAGAGGTAAAGTCATTCAGGAAAGACAAGTAGAGGTCTACCCTCATAAATGCTAAGGATCATAAAGGCCTGTTTTTCCCTAAGTATACTCTGCTTTGATCTGAATCTAGCTAAAAGAGCCTCCATCACCTCTGCCTAAGTGAGAAAAGGATTCAGGTAAGGAACTATCATCTCTTGCGCTAGACGGCTTAAACAGTGAAGGATGTACTGAACTTTTTTTTGCTTATCAGTTGTGCCATACATGGCAGATTCATAAACATACAGAAAAGTATTGATGTTTCCTTCGCCAGGGGTGAATTTTTCCTTAAGGCGGAGATTGTTAGGGCGCTGCTCAAGCTCCTTAAGGCGGGATAAAACGCTGTCCAGTTGCGTTTCAAGAGCAAATACTTTTTGTGTACAGGGATCTCCTGTAGTGAGCACCATTTTGTAGGAATCCAGCTTAGGGGTGCTCGCTGGTGCTTATGCCTCTGGATCCCACAAAGGTTTTTGTAAAATTTAATAAAAATACACTAATAAAAACTTGGGTTTTTTACATTTTTATTAGCAGTGAGGGGTATATGTGAAAATGCAATCACTTTGGTATCCACCTGATCCAAAGTTAAACTGATTTAGAGGGTTGAGGGGGAATTCGAGGATAGTTTTGGAATAGCTGCGATGCATTCTGAATAAGTAAATATGGTAAACTCTCCTATCAGATCGTGGGAATTGGAGTTATTTTTTGGCGTAATGACAGTTGGGATGGGGTTTTAGAGCAGAATGTGCCCATGTGGTAAGGTTTTGATGAACTTTAACCAATCACCAATAGATAAAGTACTTTCACCTTGGGGGATCTCCACCACACATTTATAAAAGGGGGTCCCCATATAGGTGCTTTGAGGGACTTGGTGATATTTGGGGGAGTACCTTCCACTGGTTGCCCCAAAGTACTTCATGTGGTCAGAGTAATCTGACTGTTCAATTAAACAGTTAGTATCCATGCAGGTTTTGAACTGGTGTTACCCCAATTAATGTGGTTCCACTGAGAATTGGCCAGGGTTTTTTGGCTGATATCCTCAAGATCATTATTTTTGTTATTATTAAACGAGCTCTTAATAACATCAGAAAATCGCAATTGGCTGATATTACCCCTCTTCCGATGAATTTGACCTAAGACATTCTTATTTTTCAGCTGTGAGGGAAAATGTCTGACAGGGGGAATTGTTAAGATATTCCAGGAGACTTTGCACAGGGTCAAACCCGCTGAGCAATCAGACAAAAATTATGAAAATCCTTGGTCTGCAGACAAACTTAAAGATAGAATACAATAAAATATAGAGCTTATCTGCTCTTAATGACAATTTTTTTATTTAATATATTCAGCGGATTCTTGCTGTTCCTCTCACTCTAAACTATTAACAACCTCCCCTCTTCAATTTGCCAAATCTCACTTATATCTCAGCAACTTCGGATGATCTCATTTTCTTGGCTTAGTAATTAGTTCTAACATATTATCATTGGTTCTGGAAGTGTATAGTATTTTATTTTCTAAAGCCTTTGTTCAAGGCGATCATACCAACATTCACCAATTATTGATATAGCTTCATGGTCCTATTTTGAAGTCAATTCAATAATAGCCCTAATATGACCCAAAATTGCCTCAACTCAAAGCATTCAAATAAATGTAACTAATACCATGGTTGGTGTAACGGATCAGGCTGCACCTGATCTGTACATTTTTCCAGATCAGGTGGCACTCAATCCAAATATTGCTTCTATAGGAGCCTCAAACTCAAGAAAGTTGGAGTTGGTAAGATTTGACATTCTGAAACCAAAATGCTTCTGAGGTATGTGGCAGGCTTACAAATGGATGGGGTAATAATCCTGTGTGATGTGGAGTCTTCACAAGTAATGTTCTGGATGGTGTTCAAGAGCCTAGTGTAGGAGGGAGCTTATACAATACTAGTGGAGTGCTATTTATTAGGGGATGAGGGGCCTGAATGACCAGTTGCGTCTTCTTTGAATAACCATGAAATTTAATAAAAATCGCTTGCTATTATAAAATACTGTTTTATTAAATTATATTATTGGATTAAAGTGAAGAACTCAACTAGTGAGCTTGGCGTGGCGTTGGCGTAGTTCTCAGCCCTCTCATGGCGCCAGACCCTGATGTTGATGTGCAGTGTCATGGGAACAGTGGTGCAGAAATATGTTCTAACAACAAGGCATGGTGTGAGGGTTTGGGGATGGGCTTCTGCAGGCTTGTCCCTAGTATGGTCAGCAACATGGCTCTTACTTCCCAAATCCTTTAGGGCATATTGGCGTGAACCCACCTGTTACATTAGATGTAACCTAAATAAATTTTTGTCAGCCTTGTGGGGGCTCCAAGAAGAGGTGGTGGCACCAGGAGGGGAGGAAAGGTATCTTCATGTTTTGACAGTGGTGATGGTGAGTTTATCATTAACATTTGTGATAAGAGAGGTGGTTCAGGTAAGTGGAGCAGGACCCATAAAGGTGGAAGAGCCATGGAGTATCTAAATCTCTAAAAGGACGGGTGGCATTGCCCATGGAAGCTTTGGATAGGATTTATCAGGTGTTATTCAGAGTTTGTTTTCAGGCGTTGTTGGCTCAAGAAACAGGAGGAGAGACACCTTTTTCGCTGCAGATTGCACAAATTGTGGAGGCGTTACCATCAGACCTGACGGGGTGGGTGAAAGAACTGATTGAGGAGCAAGGTCGTCTTCCAGGTTCCATGGATGAGTGTGGCAATTGGATTGACTGGGCTGTCTGTCTGGATGAGGCGCAGTACGAGGTGTGGTTGGCTTTGCTGATAGTGAGTCAGGGGTTAGGATTGGTTGAAGAATATGGGAGGATTTTCTGACCTTTATTGAAAGTAACATGAATATCAGATTTGCAATCATTGAGAATGTTTCAACAGGGGCTGCAAGCTTATATGTTGGCAGCCGTGGTGGCTGCCAATTTTCTAAGTACGTTGGCTGAGGAAATTGCGTTGGCAGTACAGGTTGAGAAATAATTGGCCATGGCACAAAACCGCTGGGAGGATTCTATATCTCCAGGATGGGGCAGTCGCCTACGGTGGCTTGTAGAGGTCAAGGAGGTTGACAGGGATCACCCAGGATTTTGAGAATATCCATGGAGGTTTCCATCAGGGAAACGTGGAGGAGTTAGGGAGAACAGGAGGTCAGGGACACAGAAATATTAATGGTCCCAAAGCTACCTTACCTGCTTATTTTCAATCTAAGAATTCTTTAAAGATTAATATACTTCTTTGCTTTATCCTTGATTATTTATTCCGGTGGATTTATAGAACAAGGTCATACGGAGAGAGTGTTGGTCCAGGTGGATACAGGGTCTGAGGAAAACTATGTGGAATTCGCCCTGGCAGAAAGTTTGAAGTTGAAAATGCAGAAGGGTCTAGAGATGGTATTCACCAATGTGTTGAGGAGGGCTCCCTCATGGCGTTTAGTGCCTTTGGTAGTTGTTTAGCAGAACCCATTTTGGTTCAAAGAGAGTTTCTGTGAAATCAGAAATCTGGTCATCTATGGTATTAGGGATGCAGTGGTGGCATTAGTTCCAGCCCCAAGTTGATCTGCATCTCAATATAATTACTTTGAATCCTCTGATGGGGCATCAGGTGAAGTGGAAAATGGATGTTTGGGAGTTATTTTCTGAGCAGACTCATAAAATATGGGTGGAATTCAGGAGGTAGAGTTACTGGCTAAATATAGCGGCTTTTTGGTATATTTTGTCCTATTGGGAAATCGCCTTTTCCCATTATTGGTTCTTTTGCTTTTTTTTAGTTTAAGTAAGGGTTGGAGCTTCCCTTGGGATGTCTGTTATACCCTCTTAACCAATAAACAAAAAAGAGCGTTGGAGAGCCATTTGTGTGATTCAATGTTGGATAAAGGTTTGATTGAGCCTTCTAAGTTACCAGTTGTGTCACCTGTACTAGTGGTGCCAAAAGTGAGTTAAAAAATACACCCATGCATTAATTTCTGACGTCTTATATGGTCACTGAGCATGATCCATATCTGATGCCTTTGTTGGAGGATATTCAGCCAATGGTTACCAGATGCACAATTTTACAAAGTTAGACCTCATGGATGCATTCAATCAGGTACTCATGAGACTGGAGCATCAAAATACACCGTATTTAAGTGTCACTTGGGGGTGTATCAATATTGCATGATGCCGTTTGGCTCTTAAAATGCTCTGGCAGTGTTTCAGCGGATGATCAATTATGTCCTTGGAGGGATGATCAGTCAATGCTGTGCCACTTATATGGATGATATCTTGGTGTTTTTGCAGTCTCGAGAGGATCATGTCTGAGATGTCTGGGAAGTTCAGGGGCAATTGGCCAAATGGGTCTGGAATTGAAACCTTCCAAGTGTGAATTCAATTGAATTTTGGTGACGTTACTAGGCAACGTTGTGTTCCAGAATGGACTTGGATTATGTCCGAATAAACTGAGCAAAGTTTGAGCATGTAAGGCCCCTACTGATCAAATGGGAGTGCAGAGTTTTTGGAAACATTGAACTTTCTATGACGGTTTGTGAGAAACCTATCTGAAATGGCCTTACCTCTCACGCGTCTAACACAAGATGTTCCATTTGTGTAAGGAAGAAAAGAGGAGCATGCATATGATATATTAAGGGATAAGTTACTTATAACGCCTGTCTTGGCCCATCTGGATCCCAGGAAGCCATTCATAGTAGAAACTGATGCTTCAAACTATGCTATGGGTGCGGTGTTACTACAGGAGGGTGAAGATGGGCTTGAACACCCCATGTGTTCATTTAGCCGCAAGATGATCTCCGTCAAAAATAATTATCCAATATGATAAAGAACTGCTGGCTGTGATGGTGGCTTTGTGAGAATAGCACCACCTGCTCTATGCCCGACACCCTTTTGTTGTTTGAACAGACCATAGAGCACCAGAATATTTTTGTGCACCAAGGAATATGAACCAGCGGCAAGCCAAATGACATGTGGAGCTAGTCCAACACAACTTCCAGGTAGACTTCAGGCTGGGTTTGACAGATGTTCTAGCAGACTGGTTGAGTCAAGACGAAAGCTTAGCATATAAGAAGGAGGAATTTGAGGAGTTTAATACAGCCACAATGTTTTGGCTGGACCAATTCTTGATTATTGAGGGTGGGGGGAGTGAATAGGGAGGGAAGTCCGCCAGAAGAAAATAAGGTCAGAATTTGGCCAGTGAATAAAGGCTGAGATGAAGGAGGGTGGCCGCATAAGCGCCATAGGGCCTTCATGAAGAGGCGTGGGGTGGTATACCACAATTCTCGCGTATGGGTGCCAATCCAACGTTACAATGGGAGGTAATTCAGGTCTCTCATTGTCATCCATTGGCAGGTATCCAGGAGCGGATAAGATGGTAGAGTTGGTGCGATGGGACTATTTGTGGCCAGGCCTGCAGAGGAATGTCAAGAAGTATGTGGGGGAGTGTTTGGTATATGCAAGATTGAAACCCTCAAGGGAACCTCCATCAGGTAAGTTAGACTCACTTCAGATACCATGCGCGCCATGGAGTTCAATTAGCGTTGATTTTATAATGTGTCTTCCAAAGGTTCAGGGGAAGGATGCGTAATGGTGGTCATGGATAGACTGAACATTTACGCAAGTTTTTCCCATGTACAGGGAGTTTTATGGCAAAGGACGCAGTAAGGATTTTCATTAATGAAGTGTTCTCCCAGAATTGATTACTTGAGGAGATTTACTTCAAACTGTGGCCCACAAATTGTCTCAGAATTCTGTTCAAGTTTTCTGGGGAATTTGTAAATCAGGCCTTGTTGATCCTCAGTGTACCATCCCCAATACAACATACAGATGGAGATGGTAAATCAGATACTTGAGCAGTATCTCTGATGTTACATTTCCAATTAGCAGGATGACTGGGTTCTGTGGGTTCAGATGGCCTAGTTCGCTTATAACAATCATTGTAAATCATCAACGGGAATGCTCCATTTTTTGCAAATCATGGTCATAATCCCAGATCAAAATGGGGGATCCGTGGGTGGAGTGTTTCAGGGGGCGGATGAGATGGTATGTACCATGGCAGATATTGGGAAGAAGCTATGAGGAAATTTGGAGTGGGCAGTGGCTTGGAAGAAGTATCAGACAGATCGATGAAGAGCACTGGATCCAGCGTTTGACCCTGGGGACTGGCCATTGGTGGCGGCTAAGAACTATGCTGTTCTGGTTAAGAGTCGTAAGTTGGGACTGAAGTTTTTGGACACATACCAGATCATTCAATGCATTAATTGGGTTGCTTTCAAATTTAGATTGCCATAAGGTTCTAAGGCCCATTTATTAACTTATTCCTCCCAGTTATGGGCGTTCAAAGGAATATTCCATATTGACCAGGACCGTTAAATCCTAGGGAAAAGGATGTTCTAGAATATGAGGTGAAACGGATATTGGAAGTGAGATGGGTGAAGGGAAGGCAGCAATTGCTGGTGAAATAAAAAGGTTATCTGGTGAAGGAGGCGACGTGGCAGATGAAGGAAGACTGCACGCGGTGCCTGGGGAAGGTCAAGGAGTTTTAGCCTCAAGGGGGTGATGTAACAGATCAGGCTGCACCTGATCCATACATTGCTTCAGATCAGGCGGTACTCAATCCAAATATTGCTTCTATAGGAGCCTCAAACTCAAGAAAGTTGGAGTTGGTGAGATTTGACATTTTGAAACTAAAATGCTACTGAGGAAATATGATGTTGGGCTTATGAATGGCATGGATGATGATCCAGTGGGATGTAGAGTCTTTGTAAGCAATGTTCTGTACAGTGTTTGAGAGAGTCTAGTATAGGAGGGAGCTTATACAATAATATCAGAGTGCTATCTATTAGCCGATGGTTGGGTCTGAATGGCCAGTTTAATCTTCTATGAAAAAACAGAAATTTTTTAAAATCACTTGCCATCAAAAATATTATTTTATTAAATTATATTATCATATCGAAGTGATGAGCTCAACTAGTGAGCTTAGCATGGTGTTGGCGTCATTCTAAGCCCTCCTATGGAGCCAGACCCTGCTGTTAATGTGCAGCGTTATGAGAACAGTGGTGTGGGATTACGTGGCAATGACAAGGCATTGCGGGAGGTTTAGGGAACGGGCTTCTACAGGCCTGTCCCTATTATGGTCAGAAAATGGCTCTTACTTCCCAATTCCTTCATGACATATTGGTGCGAACCCAATTATTACAGTTGACAGATTCTTCCAAATCAGCCATAGCTATTTCAGGCTTATCTTCCAATCATATCAGAATCTCAACATTACCTCCCTTGACTGACAATAAGGATCCTATTGCATATATGGCTGGAGGAACTTTGCATGCACTCAGTTAATGATCCAATCACTTGTAGGCCCTTGATGGTATAGGCTTCAACCCTGGTTTTCTATATAACTTCAAATGGACCAATCCAAATACTAACAAAACTTGTGTTTCTGCCCAAACCATTTTGATCAAGAAGAGAACCATATCACCATTTTTAAACTGAGCCAACCTGCTACGCTGTACCTGATTAGCAGACTGATTCTTGATCTTCTTGGCTAAGGTGAAGGAATATGCTTTAGTTTATAATTTGATCAATGTGTCCACAAGGTTAGTCAAAATAGTCGTTTGGTTCCATTCTGCCAGTGTCTTCTACACACAAATAAAGCAAGCCAGAAGATCCAGGTGTCTTCCATATATTAGTTGAAAGGGGCTCTTCTCAGTGGCGGAATGGTAGTTAATATTATAGGCAAACACAGCAGTAAAAAGGAGGGAACTCCAATCGGAAGGATAATTCATTACTTGTTTCCATAGTATGTCACCAAGGTCCCATGAACGCGTATAACCATCCCGTTGGACTCAGGGTGGTATGGGGTCATCAGAACCCTGGATGACCATCAGATCGTTTAACTTTGGCAGGATGTGTGAGGTGAAGTTAGTTTCAGTTTTGTTGAGAATGAATTGAAGTTGCAATGCCGCTGGATAATACATTCCATGACAAACTTAGCCACTGTGACCGCCCCCAAATCCTGTATTGCCAGTGCTTCAACCCACCTGGTCAAGTGTTCAATAGCTACCAGAATGTATTTGGACTGGTTAGCTCCTGTTGGTAGAGGACCAACAACATCTATGGAAACCGTATGACAATTAAAATGTTGTATCACTAACCAGTATGAGGTCTTATGGTGGAATGGCTTTTCCATTTAGCACTGGTAGCAACAGGAATTAGTTTCAAGCACAGTAAAGTTCATGATCTCTCAATAGTACTGTGGTCACAGCAACTCCAGGGTCTTACATATTCCACCATGTTCAACGGCTTGTTGTGCACTCATAATAATATTAGACCAGGCGGAAGGCCTGGGGGTTTATGGTATTGTCTCCTATTCGCTTATACAATTCACCGTTTTTCTGGAAAGTATTGGCCCTTATTCCACTAATAATTTGATGATTGGAGGTCGTTCATCGTTGAAATTTCCGCTGAGCATCTTATTGAACATTATAGTGCTCAGATCCGCCATAACTGCAATAGTTAGTGATCTCATTAAGAAATAGGCATTATGATGTCTTTCTCTGGGTTGGTGAAGAACTTCGAAGTCAAAAGCTTGCAGTTTGAGGGCCCATCAGGTTAGGCGCCCTTCAGGCTCCTTGAGGTTCTGCAATTAGCATGACGAGGCATGATCCATTATGACTTTAAACTTCACTCCATGCAACTACACCTAAATTTCTTATATGCATATATTACCGCTAAGCACTCCCACTCAGTCACAGTGTAATTATGTTCATGGAATTTGAGGTTTCAACTGCAGTATTCCACTGAGTGCTCCTCCCCTGCATCATCTTTTTGGGATAGGACTGCTCCAATGGCGGAAAGGGTTACATTCGTCTGAACAATGAACTCTTTATCAAAAACAGGGTAATGCAGCACTGGCGCACTGATTAGAGCCATTTGATGTAAATCAAATGAGCATTGGTGAAGTTCTTTTTTTAGTACTAGTGGTTCCCAACCCAAAAGGGGGAGCCACCACGCATCTTTATTTGAAGATGGTCCAAACAAAGGTATTAATATAAGTTAAAAAAATCCTAATATAGCCCCAAGGTTATCAGCCTAGGAAGCCATATCAGAAAGTGAGGAAGCTTTGGGGAAACTTTTGTCCGGCACCCGCTTTTTTTCTGGTGGACCATGGCGGACAACATAGGGGTAGGGGCATTAGCGACATGGGGCATGAGGAGGTATAGCTGCGGGTTTTCTTCGTTTATGAGGCCTGCAGTATCCATCGCCTCAACATATTGAGCAAGTTGATGCTCAGCAAAAGTGATGAGAGCCGGCACACAGCATTGGTAGAGTTCCATCCATTCAAATGGGGCATCCTTCTATTATAACTCAAACAACAAACCTCTAATACAGCTGAAGTTGGGGATGAAGCATCGGTAGTAACTGACCATCCCCAGAAATACTTGTAAATCATTTTTTCTGCTCGCCGGGTCATTTTCCAAATAGCCTCCACCTTGCTGGTTGGAGCCTCATCCCAGTTGCATCCACCACAAACTCAAGGTACTCCATTTGGTCCTTAAAGAAGTGGCATTTATGGGGCTTAATTTTTTGTGGATTCTGCAAGTCTGTGGAAGACCTCCTCCAGATGGGTAAGATGCTCAGAGAATGTATGTGAAAAGACATTTGTATCATCAAGGTACATGAGTATGCATGACAGCTTCTGTTCGCTGTGAATGGTATCCAAGGCCCACTGAAACGTAGCTTGGCATTACATAGCCCTTGAGGCATACAGTTTTTTTGGAAATGCCCCTTGGATGTAGTAATGGTGCATTTCTTCTGTTCCACCGTGAGCAACTCAATTTGCTAATACCCAGATATTAAATCCATCGTTGAGAAGTAACAAGCTCCTCCCAACCAATCCAAGGCATAGTCAATCCACGGCAAGGGATATGAGACTTTTTTGGTAATGCTGTTGAGCTTAAGGTAATCTATATTACCCAGTTGGTGGCATCTTTTATTTTTGACAGTTAGAAAGGGTAAAGCCCTTGGACTCTTTGTAGGTTTAAGCATCCGTTGTTTGAGCAACTTATTGATCTCATCGGTTACTACCTCTTCAGCTGCCCTAGACTAGCAGATCAGCTGAGATCTGTTGGGGGATGATCTACAGTGTCCACTTGATGGACCATTCCTCATGCGCACCCTAAATTGTGGTCATCTACAACAAAGATCTCCTTATATTTTTGTAATAAAACTATCAACTGCTCTTTTTGTTCTTCCAATAGCACTATTAATCTTCTACGAGGTACCACCATTATTATGCCAAGTTATGGATTGAAGGATAGTTCAAATTCATCCAGCAACCCAAACTCATGAACCTGGAGGACACCCTCCACTGATATCAAATGTAAAAACCCCACTATTTGGTGTCAGCTGATTTGTATCAGTTCAAGCTGCAGATTTTCTAACAATAACTTAATCTCTTCATGACCTGGAAGAATAATTCCTGGAGCTACGCGGGTAAAATTGCAACTGCTGATAAGGGCTAAGGATCTCCCCATAAAGCCCAGCTGGCACTTCCACCTCTAAATCAGTGTTCACTATTACTAGGTGTCCAGTGAGAATGAATATAGCTCCAGCAGCTGAGTAGCAGCCCTTGATATTCATATATCTGCTGGGGAAAGGCCTAGGTCTTATTATTCAGTTGATGGTAGCGAACCAGAATCATCCCATCACTATAGGCAAGGTTGATATGTTCCATGTGCACAAGGTTCTTTGGCACTCCAATGGAGATAAATTAAATTTGGATCCCCTACCCCAAAATTTCGAAGGTCTCTTCTGTCATATCAACAACAGCCCAATATTTTTGCATGAAAGCAGTTACAATTAACAGATCATAATTACTGTTTGGTAACGCTATCTCTGGGGCTACTATGACAATTGACCCAAACCACAACAGAAGTGCACTGTACGTTCCCTCTGATACCATGTTTTCCACTCCAGAGGTCCTGTACACCCTATGGTGGTCTGCATCAGGTTTTTTGTCAGCTTCACTACCAGCTTTGTGGAAACTATGTTAGCTGGAGAGCCTGTATTTATGATTGCGCAAACCTGAGTTTTTGCTACAACAATGTCACAGTATGTAATTTCAATTTAAGAGGAATATGAACTGTTTACTCCATGGACATTTAAGGGGTATCTTTCCAAAGAAAGCTGATGATCTCTTCACCGACTTTGGGGTACCTTTTAACAATAGCGTCTACTGGAAGGTAAAAGGTCAAACCTATTAATGAAGGGCCATCAGCGGCGGAATCTAGCTTGTCTATAGAAGCTTGTTTAAACATCTGATAGGCGTACAGCTTTGGTTGCTCCTATGGGCCTTCTTCTGCTGCGGACTGGGCTTGTGCCCATTTCAGTTGTTTACTCTTCCAACTGGCTGATGGTATAAAATTCCGTTGTCATGCTGGGTGATATAGGCTTGAAATATTAAATTGGTTCAGGTAGGACGTCTGTAATTGAAATAGCTGAGGTAGACAGTCCCAACTCTACTCACCTCTGTATTTTCCCTGGTAGTATTTTTCCTGCTGTACATAGTGGACATGATGGTTGGGGCAACTTTGAGTAAGGTGACCAGGGCGGCAACATTTAAAACAATTCACCTCCTAGGATCCACGTCCTTGGTTCACATAAGAACATACAAAAGCAAATAACTTTGTTGACATTTGGCATAATTATGGCCATTTGGGTAGTTATGCTGCTTCCAATTTTTATACGCAGGACAAGAGTGGAAGTCAAACTGTTGGGTGTAACTCGTCCAAGGGCGGGGTACATGATTATAATAAGGCTGGGGGTTACTAGGTGGAATTGGGTCAAAACGGAAGGATTCCCCCAAATTAAGGGTCCATCTATGGCAGCGCTGTGTTTCCTCTCTGTATTGGTCAGTGGAAAGTTAGTGGATATTTGTTGCAAGAACTGAACAACTTTGATCAAAGGGACGTCGTCATTAAAAATTGGAGAAATGACAATATAAAGCTCACTGTATGGCTTCACAGCAGAGGTCATTGCGATGCACATGTTGGATTCAGAAAGAACGCCTGCTCCTATTAATACAAGAGTTTCCACCATAAATTAAAGTATTTTGAAGAACCCATTAATGTTTATATTACGGTTGAATGGAGGTAGTTTTCTAATGCAACCCTCCTCCTTCTGCTCAAAACTGTGAGCTCTAGAAGTGGACTGAGGATTTGTCTGCCCATAACTGGACTCTTGAGGAGCGCCAGTCTTGAAAGGCCCAGCTGCTCTCAGGATAGTATAGGGCTCTTCAGCGTCCAGGACGGCCATTACACTGGTCACATATTAATCATAAAAATCCTTCCCAGGTGCCCTCTTGTACATCCACTTCCCAATGGGGACAAGGTGGGTAAAAGATAGGTGTTAACTTCTGCTCCTTGCAGTGTTAACATTCAGTAGCATCATCAAGCAAGTGGCGAGCTTCCTGTTCAGCTGTTCAAGTACTTGCAGCTGACTAGCTGCACTCTCAAGTTGAGTCATTACTTCATCGCGCTCCTGAAGGATATTCTCCTGCTTTTTAAGCATGGCGTCTACAACAATTTTGAGTTCTACAGTCATAGACAGTACAGCTGTTTGGGATGCTTCCCTGCTGGTGAAGACCATGATTGTAATATAGGATTTGTAGTGATTTAATGCTCCCCCCATAGTGAGCACCACTGTTATAACTTTAGCATAAAAGTTAAGAGATGCTAGAATTTTCACAGGGTCAAACTACTGAGCAATCCGACAGAAAATATGAAGATCATCAGTCTTCATACACATTTAAAAATATAATATTTTATAATATAATATAATATAGAGCTTATTCACTCTGAACGCCACTTTATTTATTTAACATATCCAGAAGATCTTGCTGTTCTCACTATAAATCACTAATAACCTCCCCTCTTCAATCGCCACATCTCACTTATATCTCAGCAACTTCAGATGATATGATTTCTCAGCTTAATAATCAGTTCCGCCATATCTCATTGGTTCTAGCAGAGTATGGTATACAATTCTCTATCGCCTTAGTTTAAGGTGATCATGCCAATATTAATCACTTATCAAAACGCCTTATCAAACCTATTTAAAGGCAATTCAATAATATCTCTAATCCAACCCAAAATTTCCTCAACTCAAGGCGCTTGACTAATCATAACCAATACCATGGTCGGCAGATTCTTCCCAATCCGCCATAGGTATTTCAGGCTAATTGTTCAGTCATATCAGAATCTTGACACAGGACTATTGAAAGAGCTCCTGTTTGAGATTAATACCACTTCAAAAAATGCTATGAAGATTTTATCATGAGATCAAGAAGCTCAGCTGACCTTTATAGGTGGATGAGATTATTAAAAACCACTTGGAAATTAGGAATGATCAATGAATTACTCTTTGCGATTTCCTTGTAATTTCATAGTACTATAATTTCACTAATTTAATTTAATAATTAGTCTTTCAGAAGAATTTATTAGCTATCTTATTTCTTATTTTGTATTAATCTTTATTTTAATGAATAAAGTCTTATACGTTGCACGTCTTACAAACCCTTCTTTATTGGCTGACTGTGATGAATTTAGCTTCTTACAATCAGCCACTATGTCAGGCTCCCCAATGATAGCACTTGTGAGTGCATCAGGCGGAAGCGTGACAACTACTATTACCCTTTATATGCAGATATTTCTAGCAGATACCTCACAGTCCTATAAGGCCTCTTCAAATCACCATTTCTTCTGTGCATGAATTGATAATAAAGGCAAAATTTCCCTCTCTGTTTTTTTGTCTGATCATTCCAAAAAAATCTATCATCATACTTTTGCAACTACTTTATTAACACTGATTTGACGCTGTAACCCTTATGGCAGAATATAAAGGGTACCTTACTACTCCTACCCCTCCACCTGTTCAATCATTGGCCTTTGATTAAAAGCTCTTCCTCCAGCAATCCTATCCAGCCTCAGCCAACAGTTACCCTCCAGTCAATTAGGCTCAGGCTTATAATCCCATTTGCTCCTACTCTCACCCCTCATCCGCTCACCAAAACCTAAAACAAATGCATAGTATCCAATCCTTTATAGTCAAAACTCATGGGCTTTATTGGCTAAGGTTTGAAGTTTGGGGTCCCTTTAAAACACCCAATCTTATTATTTGACAGTCTCAAACTCAGAATTTGATTCCAAATTCACTCCTTAATTTTTTTCACCACTATTGGTCGCTGTCTGATTTCAATCAGATCATCAACTTGCTATTGACTTGACTGCATTGCTTTTGCTAGATCAACTGTGGGCTCTGTTAGTGTGCCAGGCCAACCAGTATGGAGACTAATGGGCTCTTTGCCGTTTTGTCTTCATAGGCATACCAACCCCTTAAGATTCTGCGTATAAACCAACCAACACAGCAGGCCAACGACTTCACCTTAGCCCCAGGGCCGGTGGTGTACCCCAGTAGTCCAGCCCCCATCCTGGGCGGCCAAAGCACTCCCACGCTGCCCCACCATCATGACCTTTTGCCAACCCATCTGGGCATGCCCCAGAGAGTCATGCCCTCACACTAAGCGGCTAAGGCAATATCATGCTGCACCCCACAGGGTTGATGGCCAGCAGCGCCATTGAGTGTGGCCAATTGGCCATGTTCCCGCCTGTTCCTCCTCAAGGGTGGTATGGGAGCTGGCAGCATTGGCCACTTAAGGCGCGTCACCTCTCACCAATGTCAGGGATTTCCAATCCCATTTTCCTTTTATATAGTTGACAAACAAAAACTAAAATCAAATGGGCGAGAAAGAGATGTTTACTTGGAGGAATGAACAACTATCTATACCATAGGCTAAACCCCGATTAAGCCACTCAGCTATCCAAGCTGCCACTTTTTATTAATCTCTGTCATTCCTGGTAACGATTCCCTCCCAATCTTCTCATCTGTTCACCAAAATCTAGATTAGGTAAATCCATTCTTGGCATGAGTTGCCAGTTGATAATATAGAAGGTTCATTAAATAAATACAACTTTTAGCATCCTTGGCATGAGTTGCCAGGAGCTCCAAATTAGCAGCAGGACAACTTTCAAATGTCAATAATAGAGTCATTGTTTTTACGCCGGAAATTCCCATAATGCCCTTCAGATAATAAATCAGTGGCAAATGCAGATTTTGCCAAGCCTAAACTGAAATAATATCAAATAACTTTAGATTATATTGAACTAGGAAATTAGCTGGCAATCTGCCCAATTAACCAACACCCCTAGTTCTTAAATTATCAGAAGGATCCATCTGGTTAATTTCCTGGAATCTCCCCTCTTAACCAGATGGTATCCTTCAGTGCGGCTCAACTTAAAATGGGCCAATCACACCCAGTGCCCCCTCAAAGGAGCGCTGGTCCAAACCAATGGCTCTCACCACCTCCTAACCTGTCATCCAACTACTTGGGCAACCCACTAGTGGAAACCCCTGTATTAAGCACCACTGTCTTGAAATTGACTGTGGTCTTTGCTAGTGTGCCAGGCCAACCAGTATGGAGACTGGTTGACCCTTTGCCTTTTCGCCTTCATAGGCATACCAACCCCTTAGGAATCTGCGTCCAACCCACCAACACAGCAGACCAACGATTTCACTTAGCTTCAGGGCCTGTGTTGTGCCCTGGTGAGTCCTGCCCGTCCTGGGCAGCCAAGGTACTCCTGTGCTGCCCCACTATCCCAACCCTTCACCAACCCATCTGGGCATGCTCTGGCGAGTCCTACCCCATCATGGCGGCCAAGGCACTCCCACTCTGCACCCCGCAGGGTTGATGGCAACCAGCGCCATCATTGGTGGCAAGTTGTCCAGGTTCCCGCCTCTTCCTCCTCAGGGATGGTATGGGAGCTGGCAGTATCAGCCACACCAGGCGTGTCACCTCGCGCCAACGTCAGGAATCTCAAATCACATTTTACTTAATCTAGCTGACAAACAAAAAACAACTAGAATCAAATGTGCGAGAGAGAGATGTTTACCTGAAGGAATGAAAAACTATTTATACTATAGGCTACATCGCTTTAAACCCTAAGGTTTTCTAAGCTGGCACTTTCTTATAACTCTCAGTCATTCCTGGTACAAATTTTATCCCAATTCGCTTGTCTGTTCAACAAATTCTAGTCTAGGTCAATCCATCTTGGCATGAGTCACCAGTTGATCATATATAAATTCATTAAAAAATATAACTTTGAGCATCCTCATCATGAGTTACCAGGAGCTCCAACTTAGCAGCAGAACCATATTTGGATGATTGATAATGATTATCAGTTTGCCACTGTTAATTCCCACAACGACCTTCAAATGGTAAATTGGTGGTGAATGCAGAGTCTGCCAAACCTAAATCAAATTAATATTTAATAACATTGTCAGACATTTGCCTTCAGAGCTGAAAAATAAGAATGTTTTGGGTCAAATTCAGCTGAAAAAAGGAATTGTCGGCCATTTACAAGTTTTTGTACTAAATTAACTTATCTAAAAGATACTAACAAAAGTATTGGACAAAAGACCCTGGCGATTCTTGGTGGAATTCTGTTATTTGGGGTAACACAATTTCAGATTCTTCTCAGGCAACAACTACAAGATCGAGCAGTCAGATTTCTCTGGCCATGCGGTGGACCCTGGGGCATCTATTGGGTGGTACTCCCCCAGCCACAACCATGTCCATCAAACACTTATGCAGGGGCCGCCCCTTTTATAGGCATGTAAGGGGTCCCCCAAGGTGCAAAAGATTTAGTGAATGGGGATTAGCTGAAATTTATCAAGTTATTACCTCACGGGTATGCTTTAGCCAATAATGCTTTCCCATCCAACATACAGCTAAAATGAATTAATTTTCCCAAGCTTCGATAGGCTGCTTCCCTATATTTCCTATTTTGAACTAGTCTAAGCTATTATGAACCTATCCTCAAATTCCCCCTCACCCTCAATACAGTTAAATACTGATTGGTCAGATATTGATAGGATCATTTTCCTTGTTATCCTCATGAAAAGAAATAAAGATTATAAAAAAGCAATTTTAATAGTAGTGCTTATTTTTAATTATTTTTATAAAAACCTTTGTGGGATCCAGCAGCGTAAGCACCAGTGAGCAGCTATAAGCTGGATTCCTACAAACATTAAATAAATATTAAACTGGGTGATTAGCCAGCAATTACTCTTGACTAACTGATACCCCTTAGTTCTGATATTATCAGAAGGATACATCTTGTTAATTTCTTGACAATTGCCCAGTGTTATCCTCTCCACAAAGTTTCAGCTAAGTTGGTTGCATCACTTGCAGTGGGTCTCCTCCCTCCTGATGTCCCATCAACCCTCACCGCTGTAGGTAAACATGCCCTACTCTAATTCCACAAAATTTCCAGCAATATAATCATAATTGTCTTTTCAGTGGCTAATAACCCTAAAGCCAAAATTACATGTGTCAACATTGCCATCTTCTTCAAGCTCTCTGTTGGCTGTTCCAAGCTGAGCAAAACCTTGCCAACTATTTTGGTGCCTATGGTAAGGTGCAAGGTCTCTACACTGGTCCTCCCATAGGAGATATGGAACCTCATCTGGCAGATGCCCCACATCCTTGCTTTCACCTTGGCCTGCACCTTTCTTCAAGTGGATGACTGTGCCAAAGAAGGACCCCTGATCCCCCCTACCCTTTGCCATGATCAATTAGCAGTTTTCCTTTGCCAGCTTAGTTAGTTTTTTATTTTGTTTGGACTCAGTGCTGTTTTTCTAATTTGGCATTTCATCCCATTTTCTATTCTTTTTTTCTTTCAGTATTGTCCATCCCCTGGTCAGCATACCTAAATAAACATGAAATTGAAATTGAGTTTCAGGTATAATCTTTATCCACTAAAACATAATAAAAAATAGTGAATAATAAAGTATAGAACATCAATTTTTATGTAAAACTAAATAATGGAATTATTTCTTTTTTAGCACTAGGTGGTCCCTAATGATGGAATTACTTCTTTAGATTTTAATAAAATAATTTTAAAACATGAAATTTATAATAAAATATTATAAAATAAAAAAATAAACATAAAAGAAAGTACTAAGCTTATGAGAAATTATTATTACATAAAAGTATTGAACTATACATTTTAAATTTTGAGGATCTTTAGTTAATTGATAAAATATGTTATAAGAATTGTATAAGAATTTCAACTTTGTCATTACCATTGCGCTCTTAAATCAAGCTATCAAATGATAGTGCCAAATACAATAAGCATAACTTGAGAACATATATGCTTTCCTTGACCTAAATTTTATAGTTTAAAAATTATCTTAAATTTATAAAATTTATTATGAAGATATAAGATTTTAAGTTCATTTATTAATGCCACTAGTTAGCTTCTAGCAAGTTCAATAGGTAATCAATACATTTTTGCTAAAAGGCTATGTAAATGAAATTTTAAAGTTCTGCTGATTGCTAAATATATTAGAAGTTCTTTATAACCCTATATTGTTAATATGTGTTTTTTATTATATTAAGTTATCAAAATGTATTGTTACAAATTATTATATTTCTATAAAGTAGTCTAACTAAGACCAAATATGTATTAATTTGGTATAGTTTACTAAGACATGTCTCTTCATGTATAAGTTGTTGTCAGAATCAAGGCTTTGCTTGACTGACACATAGCCTTAATTCTCATGTTAGGAAGACTAAGGTGAAAAAAGTTGGCTTTAAAGTCTTAGACCCTTAAGAACTTGCCACTGATTTGTAGTAAATGGAAAAAATGGAGTTCCTCCAAAAAAGCTAGCTTTATATAAAATATAGGAACTTTAAGCCTTACTATATTCTAAGATAAATTCAGAGAAGGTTCTGTAATCTCATAAGCACCTGTCAACGTTCTAAAATGGATTTGAAATTAAAGGCAAAAATTAAGAACTAATGGATAAGGCAATCTAATGCCCACATTCCATGGAGTATGCAGGTGTATGCCTTAAGTACTTACCTCATATATTCTTATATGTAAACAGACAATTGTTATATAAACTTAATATATTATAATATTATTTACTTTTATTTGAAAGTGGACCAGCCTGAGGATGATACTGCACCAATTAAGGGAAACAAAGAAATGGGAAAGGAGGATAAAACCCAAAAAACCTCCTTGCGCAGTGATGATAGGCAAGGAACTCCATTGACCGCCTTACTATTTGATATCTCAGTTTAGGGCATTGGTGCGCAACAGCAACACTTTAATAGTCATCCCCTACCCAGAGTTCTTGTACCAGAATCAAAATTGAGGAGACAATGGTAGAGGGTCCATATTCTACCACTATGGTATCCTCAAGAATTTTATAACAATTAACACTTATAGAATTCTATAGTTTAATTTAATAAATCATAAAACTTTAAAAGAGAGGATGCCCAATTATCTGGCTTCAATACTATCATGAGCTATCCCTTCAAATTTTACAAGGTCATTGCATCTTTGTGTTTGATCTCTGGGGTTCATAACCGCCTTCTTATACTCAGTATTAAAATCATCTTGACCAAGTCCTCCTTATTAGATGACCTCTTAAGCCAACATACTCATACCTTCATCCTTGAGGCTCATTCCTACTTCTGGGTCCTTACATTGGCTTAGTTACTAAACTTTTTTGTCCCAAGTGAAAGACACTGTTTATCACAACTTTGTACTTTAATTAAATACTGTTTAGTGCTTATATTATTTATTTTAATGTTTAAACAGCCAAAAACAATTAATTAGATATATCTTTGTTTCTTTATATAAAACTTATTATATATAATATAGAAATTTTATAATTAGTTTATTTTTAGCATTATTAGTGCCCAATTGATAAAAAGTTTATTTTTTATTTAACCAAGGTAAGCCAACCAGGGGACAGACATTACTGAATATATGTGAAACTAAGAGAATAACTAACAAGTATAAACAATTGGGCACCCCAGGGTACTCAAGTTACCCCTGTTGCCAGCGGGAATGCTAGGTATGGGGGTTGGTGCGCTACTCTGAGGGGGTTTCCCCTACTATGGAGCAGGTGTGAAGGAAAGGATCTGTGTGGAGGAACCAGAGTGGGAACCATGATTCTATGAGCGCTTTTTGCCTTGGTCTCATATATACATAGAGCCAGGCTTGGAAGTTCTCTAATAAGTGGACATGGAATCTGTTTAGAATCCCATGAATGGTTGGGACCATGCCCTTGAATGCATCTAATGCAATTGTGTGTATAGTCCACATTGCAATGGGTATTATTAGGGAGTGGAGGGTAGATGAATTTGTGACTCAATCTGGAGCGCGAAGATGCTCTTTGATATCGAGAATTCCTGTTCGTTTTGAATCTTGAGCAGGCGTGCAACTTCCTGCCATATAGCTTTGGGTGGGGGGCATGTTTCTAGGCGGTGATGTAGGGATCCCTCCCCTCCACATACTGCACATGTTTTGTGGAGGGAGTTGGAGCGGTCCGCTGTCCTATAGGTCCTTCTCAAACAGCGCCAGGCGTTTGCTCTTATCCTTGGTTGTAGGAGTGGGTGGTGTGTCATTTTCCACATTGCTTTATGTGTGGTTAAATCATAGGTAATGTCCAGCATATCTAGGTATTCTATCCTAACTATGCTTGGGGTTGTTGCGAGCAGATCCCTCTGGGGGTGGTTTTCTGGGTTTCTTAATTTGAATTGGGGGCTGGGTCATCCCCTTCCCTGTATAGTACCTATGTTCTCTATGGTCCATCCCATACAGCGGATAGTTTGGAGGATATGTTTGAAATGAGGGGAGGTTCCATGAGGACCTGTTGTAGTAGGATGTTTGGCAAGGTATGAAAGTAGTCTGGGTGGACTATGTGGGTTGGTTAATATGAGCGCCTGTGCAAAGTTAGTCCCTGCTGCTCTGGACCGATGTTGTTGCAGGAGGTCTGGAGCAAGGATTTACTTTATCCAGATACCTAGGATGTGATTAGCGTGGCTCTCAAAATCTATTAGTCCCATGCTTCCGCTTGAGCGTGGGCCAAATAGTGTTTCCATCCGTGTAGGAGGGTGAGAGCCAGGCCACAGCCAGCCCTGGATAAGCGCGCGAATAGAGGTTATAAAGGTAGGTGAGAAGGCTATCGCATGGGCCTGGTACCACAGTATTGGGAGGATGAGCGAGTTAGCAACTGTAACTCGTCCTTTTAGTCCTGGGGTTCTCCCCTTGAGGGAGGCTACGCGTTTGGATACCCGTTGTAACAGGTTACTTTCCATTGTTTTATTAGCATATCCCCCTGATTCTAGCCAGATTCCAAGGTGTCAGACAGGAGTGTTGGTGGGAGGTGTTGCAAAGGGTAAGATGATTGGGTTCTTTCTTTGAGTGTTGGTAACAGAGGTTCTGATGTTGTGGCCCAATTGTTTTTATATTTGCCTAATAGGATGATTTCTATCTTCCTTTTGTTGTGCGATGCATTGCTCACCTTGGAGTATTCCTCTAGAGTGCGTTCCAGTTGTCAGGCATTTTCATTGTTTGCTATACCTGCTACGCAGTCATCTGCAAAGGCCAGTATCTTGACTGTTGGTTGTCCTTGTGCGGTTATCCCTCATGAGATGTGAGTCAGTTACTCGGAGGAGTGGGTCAAAGCTGAAATTATATAACAGTGGGCCGAGGAGATCCCCTTGTTTGAGCCCTCTGTGTGGTTTAATATTATTTGTTAGGAATCCAGGGCCACATACAGCCATGGTTGCAGATTCTGTTAGGAGCATCGCCCATTTTATGAATCTTGGTGGGAGTTTGAAGGCATGTAGACATTCTTTTAGGTATGACCAGCTAACACGGTCATACGCCTTTTCCTGATCCAAGAAGACCAGGGCACCAGTTGCTTTGGATTGGCAAATATTTGCAACAGGTTGAACGTTGTTCCAGATTGAACGCCCTGGTATAAACCCAAACTGGTAGGGTGACAGGACGTCAGAGGCAATTACGCCTAATCTTGCTGCTAAATTTTTTGTTAGAATTTTTGTGTTAGTATTGGAGAGTGCAATTGGGCGCCAGTTGGCCAGGTCCAACTTGTCACCCTTTTTATACAATGTTATAACATAGGATTCATGACCTCCTGGTAATAGGCTTGTTTCTAACAAGCTCTGGTTCATAGACGCCAATAGGAGGGGGGCGATTTGTTGAAAATATTTTTTACAAAATTCGTAGGGTATCCCATCAGGCCTTAGGTATTTCCTACATGGTGCACCGCGAATTGTTCTAAAGCTCCTCCCATGTAATAAGGGATAGTATATTGTAATTCAGTGGTGTACTTTGTATCTCAGCAGTTTGAATAAATTCTTTAATTTTTTGTGAATTTGGTGGTTTTTCACGATATAATTTAGTGTAATAATGGTGTACTTCCGCCTTGGCCTCCTCAGGGTCAGTTGCCATGGTGCCGTTGGTCTTGTGGACCTGTGTGCACGTGGGCTGGTTTCTGTGGGAATGGAATTGGCAGAAGAAGTATGTTGAACAGCTTTCACCTTCCTTTATGAACTTACCTTTGTTTGATACTTTGATTCTGTGTTGGTGTTTGAAGATGAGATTGTTAAGTTGGGCTGAAATTTCTGCCCATTTGCGTCCCCAGTTAGGGCTATATCCAGATCTCGGAATATTTATTTCCAGGTGGTCTAGTTCCGCCAAGGTACGCTTGATTGTGGCTGTGTCCGCGGTGTGATTATGTGATGTATTATGTAAGGTTTTGTTAATTAAATCCTTTTTGAAATTTTCTCATGTTCTGATGGGATCTGAAGTGAATGTGGCTGTGAATTCTAAGTTCATAGCCTTGTTTTCAACCCAGTCAGATATCTCAGGCAATTTTAAATTTTCCAGGTAAAGCTTTCTCCAAGGCGACACCTGTGTGTGGGATTGGGTTGGCGCTAACTGCACTGTAACTAATTGGTGATCAGAAAAAATGATCTTTTTGTTGTAAATTTGGAGATTCTTGAGTGGTGGGATTGCAGGATGAGGATGTGGTCAATACGACTCATTGATATGAGCACTACCTCACATATGTTGGGTCTCTTCATGTGGGGAAGGATTAGTTAATTGGGGGGAAGAGCATCCTGTAAGCCAAGAGATGCCTTCATTGTGCGATATTTAATGTGTCCAGGTGTGTATCCCCTGGGATTAGGCCATTGATCTATATTGGGTTATCCCAGCAGTTGAAATCGCTTAACATGATGATATCTATTGGGAGGGTGAGAGTAGAAATGTTTTTAAAAAATTGTTTTCTATCAGTTGCAGTGCATGGTGCATAGATACATGCTAACGAAATTATTTCATCTTAGCATGTGATTGTTGCTACCAGGACTTGACGGTGTAAGTGTGATAATGAGTTTGTTATTTTAAATTTTTTGCTGTTTTGGACTATCACCCCACAGTGAGATGTCCATACTGATTGTGATGGTGTGACCCTGGTTGACCAGGATTCTTCTTCCCCTTGTAGGCAGTGGGTTTCTTGGATGGCCAAGATGTCTACAAGAGGTTTTCGCAGGAATGCCAGCTTTTTGTCTTGGGACGTATGAGCCCTGGCTCCCGCGATGTTTAGCATCCCTATTGACACTGAGGTGCCCATGGCGCCTCAGGAGCGGTTGGGAGGGCCCTCTGGCCTATCCCACCATAGCTCATTTTGGCCATGCTCCGCGTCTGTACTCCAACTCTTTCAATGCCATTGTTGGTTCCCTTGATCTGACCCAATGATCTAAGGGAGTTGCAGTTTTTTGCATTTGCGTCAACTTTTCCCGCACAGGTCTCATGTTAATTTGATGCGGATTGTTGAGTGGATTTTATATTTTTGAGGTTTGACTTTGTTGCATTGTACACCACATTTTCTCCCAAATTGCTGTTGCATTGTTCCTCAGTATGTGCATGACTGATCATGCTTTGTGGCTCAGTCCAGTTACTGTGAAAATTTTTGACCTGGGCATATTGTTCTGATTAGTTGGTTCGGTGAATATCTGAAATATCCTCCCAAATTTGTCTGGGGTTGATGGCAGACTCCACGTGTGCCGCCGCTTCAGCCACTGCTCTCTTGCGGGCTTTTTGTGCTGCTTTACGTTGTTTACTTGTAACTGGGTCCACGATGGAGTATAGTCCATCTTCACCCCAGCGGAATGGGTGGTGGCCATCGGTATTTTGGCGAAGTTTTCATTATCTTCGTCCATAGCTTCTTCATAAAAATCATTTTCCATTAAGCCCTCTTTCACAGGGCATGCATGTTCCTTGCGGCCCAGTGAGCCACAGTGGTTGCAAATGGGTGGTGCGCGTTCCGGTGTAACTCAGAATGCAGCTGACTGGTCCCCATCTTCAAAGTGTCATTCTGCTGTGTGGGGAATTCTGGATAAATCCTCTTCCACTTCTGGGGAAGGGGTTGATTACAGCGATAGCTTTGCCTGTGCACAGGTCAGGCATTAAGTGAAATCACTGTAATTTGAGTTGTTGGATTTCTCCGTAGGCCACAAGACCTTTGCAGAGCTCCTCCTCAATTACCTTATGAGGAAGGTTGGTGGGGAGCGAGTCAAAGGAGATGAACAAAGTTTTCGCTTTGTTTCATCTGGTGCGTGTGGTGCACACAATTTTTTTCCCTCGGGGAGGGCAATTTCCACACAAACTTTTGCTGTGGCATCGGCTTTATCAGCTGTTTCAAAACCAATATCAATCCAGCTGCAGCCCATGTTGTTGGTGGCTACATACACCGCGTGAGGGAAAAGTGAGGGCTGTGCCTCACATGTTTCTCCCACAGGGTTGGTGACTCATCCCCAAGGAAGAGTCTGATCCTATGCTCCACCTTTGACAAAGGTTGATTGAATTGAATGTACATGTATTGCTCATGCTTTACAGTAAATACCATAAACCCAGATGGTGTCTGAGTTTGCAATTTTTCTTATATTGGGTTCCTGGTCCCCCTCCAGGGCGTTTCTTGCCCTTAGTTGCACCGTTAAGTGCACCACTCGCCGCGACGCTCACCCATGTTGTATTATTTTTGTTATTGAAGTTGCCCATCTTTCCTGTTTGTGATTATCCAACTTTGCTGTTCAAATCAAATCATAGTAATTAAAGTGATTGTTACAAGAAAGAAAAACCCCAATTGATAGTTAGTTTAATTAATTAATAATCTTAATCTAAGAAGTGTACTAAAAAGAATTAATATACAGATTATAATGAGAATATGAAGCTAAATGAATGTGTTTAGTAAACTAAAAATTATTCATTTTTTTAGATCTTAAATTCTAATAGTGAATTATCAAATAATAATCTTAACCCATTTGAAGATACAACAACTTTAATCATCAATTATAGACATATTCTAGGATTATGCCTTTTCTATATTGCTTGCTGGAATTATCCCACTAGACTAAAAACTTTCTTATAAAATAGAATAATTTTGATAGAATTTTATTGGCTCATGCTTTTCTCTCTCGTTGCAATAACTTTTGCAACATTTATACAATTCAAGTCTGGAAAAAGTTTGATAATCTCACCAAGGAGATTAGTTGATGCCCATGTCAGGGAGTAGTTGGGCAAGTAAGGTCAAGGTCACAGGTGTTGGTTTGCGACATCTAAAGTTTGCAAATGCCCTGAGGAACCCAGAGGAATTGATAATATTATCAAAAATTGGCGGTAACCATTTCCCCAGAAATTTTAGCTTGGCAAGCACTATGCAACCATTACATCATTATGCTGTACTCTCAACCACTCTTGTCAGTGGAACATGGAGTATGGGTATTCCTGGATATTCAGCAGATGGCGCTTTGGTAAAAGTTTTGTGGGGATGTACACACTCATTTCCTGAACGTGTTGTAAATTGCTCCTCATTCCATGCCATGCAGTTGGCTGGATCTTGGTTTTGAAAGCAAGGAAGAAGTGGATGAAGCTGCAGTGGTGCGCATTGTTGTAGACCTCCCGGATGGGCAGCGAGTCATTGAAACTAAGCACATTAGATGGACAAAATCAAATCAAATTTTTGTATCTTTTGGCTTTCTGCCCACTACGGTCAAATTTGCTGTACTCAAACAACACCTGAAGGCTGGGCTCGCCATATACAGCGAAATACAATCCTTTAAATGCAGCGCTTTACGCTGATGCCAAACTTGTGCACTGGCAAAGCAATTTCAGTCCTAACCCCAGCTGAGGGGATAGCAAAGGATATAACCCAAATACCGCACACCACTTTTGTCAATATTCAAGGGGCATGCCACCCACCCTTTCAGGGTCACTGTGGACAGCGCTCCTCCCATATGCGCCTTTTGTGATGCATTTGGCCACAAGGCACACACCTGCCTCTCCAAGGAGGGCATCACATACCAAGAAATTCCCTCAGAGGCAATGTGCGGCAGTGAGGCCCACTATGAACTGACCGTCAATACAAAGGCAGCCTTCCCATGGGGAGCACAAAGATACTACTTAATAGTGAAGCCAATATCCCCTCAAGAGCGAAAGAAGGCCAAACAGGCCCGCAAGGTGGCGGCCAAGGAGGTGGCCAAGACCACTTCCACTATCCCGCCCTCCCAGCTCCAGGAGGACATCGAGACTTTCATGGTGGAAGTAGCTCATGAATCTCTTGACCAATCAGATTGGGACGCCCAAGCCTCTATTGGAACCAAATAGATCTCTAACTTTCCTGCTGACAATTCAAAATTAAGTGTTGGTGCACTGAAAATGCACGCACTGCAAAAATCTTGTCCTGCAGCAGGAAAAAGACAAAGGCAAAAGCCAACGTGAACCCAACTACTAAGGCTACCCATACCACTGACTATGTTGCATCTCATACCTGAGCCGCCAAAAAGCGCCGTGGAGAACATCAGAAGGCTGAAGGGCTCAGGTGCCCTTCCCCTTGCATCTAAGGTGCAATGGGGGAGCCTTTACTTTAGGGACGTTGAACATTGCTGGACTAAAGGCCTCGCCGTCCTGGGCTAGGAAACTGAGTTTTTTACAACAAAATTTACCCGTGAATATCCTGGCCATTCAGGAGTCCCACTGTCCGCACAGTTCTGAGGAAACATGGAAAACCATGCTCCTCCCTTCCCTCTCCTTCTGGTCTGAGCACTGTGGGGTGCTAGTTCAAAAGAACAATAATTTTGGATTTTTATTGTATGATTCCTTCCTTAGTGTCCACATTCTCGTTGTCAATTTTTCGTGTGCTGATGAAGTGCACGCTATTGTCAACATTTATGCCCCAAACTGTGCACAAGAACGTTGGGAATTTTTCTCGTCAGTCAAATCCATTCTATTGCCCCCTGACCCTTTCATCATTGGTGACATGAACTGTTGGTTGAACCCATCCACTGACCGCTGGCCTTCCTCATATTCCCCGCCACAGGGACACATTTAACTACGCGTCCTCAAGGCCACCCTAGGGTTGGTTGATACTCTGCCATGTCATGCTTCACTTCTTGAAAAATGTCACACCCCCACATCCACAATGGCCAGTTAAGGTCCATGTCCCGCATTGACCTTATCCTCACGCCATTAGAAATTTTGTACCCAAATTTCCCATTTCACCATGATGAAGATTGATTTCTCCAATCACAGGATGGTTTTGATATCCTTCCACCTATCCAACCCAGCAGCTCAAGCTCTGAATTGGTGCAAACTTTGCCCAGCTGAAATTGCATTGCCAAGATTTTCCTCATGGATGTAATCCATGAATCGGCTTCAGAGTTTATTGTACCATTTTGTGTTGATCCAATTTACACCTGGTCTGCCTTCAAGACACAATCCACCAGGTTCACCACCTTTCCTCCTGATGCTCATAATCCACCTCAGCGGTCATCTCGAACGCTCTGGCAGAGTTAGCCCACCTGGAGTCCAACGTCCCAGCCATGGGCTACAGCCCTGCTTGGGGTCACAAGTAGGCAGAAGTAGCCACCCACCTTAATGCTCTTGAGCGGCAACACAAGCATCAGGTTTGTGTTCAGTACGGAGATAAACACATCACAGCGGGTAACACATGCTCTGCTTACTTTTTTGAAAATTCTTCACACCACGCCAGAGCTTGGCCTGCACACAGTTGCGAAGGCCAGACAATTCTGTAGTGGATACACCAGCTGATGTGGCGATTGAGATACAAAACTATTACTCCAAATTATACCAATCCAACCCAATTCCGCCAGCCAAAATGGCGAATTTTCTCAATAGTGAACACATCCGCACCATTTCCCATTTCCCAGAGTTGATTGATTTGATTACTCCTGATGAACTCTGGTCCGCTGTCCACGGTGCACAATATAGGAAATGCCCAGGCCCTGATAACATTCCTTATGAGTTCTATAAGAAGTATTTCAATTATTTACCCTCCTTGCTGCTTGCCTCTCTTAACCAATGCCTTCTGGAAACGCGCCTCCTACCTGGAGGGAAAGAGGCCTACACCATTAGCTATTCAAAAAAGGGGATTAGCTAGACTTGGCCAACTGGCGCCCCATTACTCTAACCAATACTGATACAAAATTTTTTCAAAATGATGGCTAACCGTCTAGGGATTGTTGCCTTTGCTATCATCTCCCCGGAACAATTTGGTTTCATACCCAGAAGGTCGATTTGGGACAACGTGCACATGGTGGCCAACGCCTGTCAGTCCACGGCCTCTGGTTCACTAGTATTTTTAGACCAACAGAAGGCCTATGATCGAGTAAACCATGAATACCTCAGGGCATGCCTCCACCAATTACGCCTACCCCCTCGCTTCATCAACTGGGTGATGCTGCTCACGGAATCTGCCACAATGGCTGTGCGTGGCCCTGGCTTTCTCATGGATGTAGTCCGCCCTCAAAGGGGCCTACGCCAAGGGGACCCCCTTAGCCCACTCTTATATAACTTCAGCCTTGACCCACTTCTTCGAAATGTGAATTCCCGCCTTACTGGGGTCCACGTGCAAGGCCAAGCCCCAGTCAAAATGTTGGCAATTGCTTTTGACTGTGTGGTTGGGGTGTCTAACAATCATGATGCACGCGCGCTTGAAGCTCTTATCTAGGTTTACTCCAGGGTAAGTAATGCTGCACTTAACACCTCCAAAACTAAAATCATTCTCTTTGGTTGGTATCAAGCCCCTGAGTCTCAGCGCCCTGTTTCCAATCCAACCCATCTGCTAGCACACGCACATGCTTAACCTGCCCAACCCACACCGCTTCACTTGTGCTCCCCTTTGTGCCAAGATCCACTGCTGGGCCAGTCTGCCATTTGGGGGTGTGGTTGGAGGCAGGCGGGTATACCTCAATGGTGATGGAAAACCATATTCTGGACAACGTGATGAAACGTATTGCCTCCCTCAGAGTCCATCCTACTTCCCTTACCGGCAGGGTTGTACTATCCAACTCTATGATCCTCTCCAAAGTTTGGCTCGGGGCCCACGCCATAGCTTTCTCCCCTAGTTTCTTCAAAACACTGTATGCCCTTCTGCAAGGGTAACTTTGGTCAGGCCGCCCACCGCCAGTGTGACTAGAGGTCATGTTTAACCCTCGCCATAGTGGAGGCATGGGCCTGCTCAACTTTGAGGCCCATGCTGCCAAGATCCTGGGCACCTGGATCGCTGCTGTTACCAACCCTAAAATTCCAGCCCAACACTGGTCCCGCGCAGCCCGCTCTAACTTCTCCCGCGCCCTGGGCCTTACCAACCCATCCCACCCACACTCTTTGTTGAAAGATCTGGCTTCCCATCCTTTGGCCGCAGGTCCCCATGGGACTGCACCCCACTTCAAACGGATCCTCCTCTCCATGCGAAGCTCTAAGTGGAGGATTCATATTTGTGGGCACACAGCCCTGAGGGGGCGCCCCTTATCTCAGTTCACACAGGAGGTACAGGGACTACCCATTCTGAACGGTTTGATACCCATGAGGCCCCATGTCTTGTCCAGGGTGGACTACCAGGACATGATGAACATCCCTATTCCCTTGACACCCAGAAACCCATTTGGAAGTACGCCCACCACCCTTTTCTGCAGCCTCATATCTGATCCCATGTGTGGCACTGCTTGAGGCGGGTGTACCATACTGCTGAGTGCTCTAACGCTTTACACTCATCCTGTGTCATGTGTGGCCAGTATGGAATGCTGTTTCATCGCCTGTAAAAGTGCCCTCCATCTAAAGCGATATGGCGTGTGGTACAACGTCTAATTTTCCAGGATCAGGCACAGCCCTTCAGTTTGTCTAGGCATATGTTTGCTTTATCAATGGCCTCCCCTCTTCCACCCTCCCTCCATGCTTTAGTGGTCACAATCGCCATGTGGACTATCCACACGATTGTCTTGGACGCCATCTCATGCTCCACCCCAACCCTCCAAGAAGCTGTCTGCTGGTTCCAGTCGCACTTAGTGGACCTCTTTCAAGCGTGGATGTTTTGATACCTCCCACCATGTCGCCGCCAGTTGGTCTCCTCCTGGCTCCCTGTTTGGTTCATCAACTCTGACTCCTTCCTCTACACGTGCTCAATTGTGGCGCCTTCCCCTATACACGTACCCCCTCCCAGTAGTGGCGTTCCCGCTGGCAACAGGAGACAGCATTAACTTCTCTGGCGTGCCCTCCTATTACATGAGTTTTATTTTCTTTGATGTCTTATCAGAAGTGTCCATCCCCTGGTTGGCCTTCCCCATAATAAATTTAAAATCTATTGGCTTATGGTATTAGAATAGAAGATTATATTCAGAATTTTTACTTTACCTTTAATATCTTATAATTAATATTTATACTAACAAAAAATCTAAATTAAACGACATACAAAAATGAGAAATTTAGGATAATCATATATAGTACATTAATACCAAGAAGATGACATATGCTAAGTATTTTAATTTTTTATTTTATTTTTTATTTGTGGAAGGCCGACCAGGGATGGACACTTCCAGTAAGTAAACTAATTTTAACTAAACAAACTTCACTGAGAGGAGGTTACCCCAGAGAAGCAAACGATATCTCCTGTTTCCAGCGGGAATGCCAAGAGAAGGAAAGGGGTTACATGTTTAGGTGCTTGCGCCACTATTAGGCACGTATGTAGGAAGGGGTCTGTGCAATGAACCAAACCAGGAACCAAGATGAGACCATCTGGCGGCGATGGGGTGAAAGGTACCCATACATTTAAGCTTGAAAGTGGTCCACAAGGTGCAACTGGAACTGGCGTATAACTTCCTGGAGGGTGGGAGTAGAGCCTGAGATAGCATCCAAGACAATCGTGTGGATAGTCCACATAGTGTTTACAACCACTAAGGCATGGAGGGAAGTTTTAGAGGGGAAACCATGGACAAAGCGAAGATGTCCTTAGACAGGCTGAAGGGCTGTGCCTGATCCTAACGAAAGAGATGCTGAACCTCACGCCATATTGCTTTTGAGGGAGGGCACTCTTCCAGGCAGTGAACCAATGTTCCATAATGGCCACACATGACGCAAGATGAGTGCAAAGCGTTAGAGCGCTCAGCAGATAGTATACCCGTCTCAAGCAGTTCCACACATGGGAATGAATATGTGGCTGCAGAAGAGGGTGGCGGGCGTACTTCCAAATGGCTTTCTGGGTATTGAGGAAGTAAAGTATGTCCAACATGTCCAGGTAGTCCACCCTGTCTATAATAGGGGACCTCATGGGTATCACTTCGTTCAGAATGGGTAATCCTTGTACTTCCTGGGTGAACTGAGGAGTAGGGCGCTCCCTCTGGGCAGTGTGCCCACTGATGAAAATTCTCCTCTCTGCGCTCAACATGCAGAGGAAAATCCTTTTACAGTGGGGTGACGTCCCATGTGGGCCCACAGCAGAAGGGCGTGAGGTGAGATACTTTAACAGAGAATGGGGATGAGCAGGATTGGTGAGGCCCAAGGCACAGGAGAAGTTGGAGCGGGCTGCACGGGACCAGTGCTAGGCTGAGATCATAGGGTTGGTAATTGCAGCGATCCAGGTGCCAAGGATTTTGGCGGCGTGGACCTCATTATTGAGCAGGCCCATGCCCCTACTATAGCGTGGGCCAAACATGACATCCAGGTGCACTGACGGTGGGCGGCCTAACCAAAGCCACCCTTGCAGGAGGGCATATAACGAGGAGACGTAAGATGGGGAAAAGGTGATAGCATGGGCCACAAACAAACCTTTTGGAAAGTAGCATAGAGTTGGCTAGCACTACTCTGCCTGTAGGGAGGTCTGACAGGCTTTGAGGGAAGCTATGCGTTTCATAACATTGTCTAGTATATGACTTTCCATTACCGTTAGGGCGTACCCTCCCGCCTCCAGCACTATCTTAAATGGCAGACGGGGCCAATGGTGGGGCTTGGCACAAAGTGGAGCACAAGCGGGGCAGTGTGGGGTGGGCAGGGGAAAGCGGTCCCGTGAGCAAGTAGTTGAAGCAGGTAGAAAACGGAGCGCTGGGGACCAGCGGGCTTGATACCAACCAAGGAGAACTATTTCGGTTTTGGAGGCGTTAAATGCACCATTACTTACCCTGGAGTAAACTTGGATAGTAGCTTCAAGTGCGCGTGCATTATTATTGTTAGACACCCCAACCACACAATCATCAGCAGATGCCAACATCTTGACTGGTGCTTGGCCTTGTACATGGACACCAGTAAGACGGGCATTCACATTTCAAAGAGGTAGTATAAGGCTTAAGTTATACAAGAGTGGGCTTAGAGGGTCCCCTTAGCGTAGGCCCCTTTGAGGGAGAACTACATTCATGAGGAATCCGGGGCCACGCACAGCCATTGTGGCAGATTCCGTGAGAAGCATCACCCAATTAATGAACTGATGGGGAGGTGGAACTTGTGGAGGCAGGCTTTGAGGTATTCCCAGTTCACTCTATCATAAGCTTTCAGCTGGTCTAAAAAACAAGTGCTCCAGTAGCTGTGGATTGGAAGACGTTGGCTATGGTTTGTATGTTGTCTCAAATAGATCATTTGGGAATAAAATAAAATTGTTCAGGAGAAATGAGAGCAGAGGCAACAATCCCTAGGCGGTTTTCATAATTTTAGTAAAAAAATTTTTGTCTGTGTTATTGAGTGAAATGGGGCGCCAGTTGGCCAAGTCCAGCTTATCCCCTTTTTTTAATTTTAATTTATTGCGGGAAGGCCGACCATGGGATGGACACTTCCGAATATGACTCAGACAAGACAAAACTCAGTACCAGGTGAGGCACCCCAGAGAAGCGATGCTATCTCTTGTTGCCAGCGGGAACGCCACTTATGGGAAGGGGAGGGAACGTGTGTAGGGGGCGTAGCCACTATTTAGCACGTGTGGAGGAAGGGGTCCGATTTGATGAACCAGACTGGGAACCAGGAGGAGACCAGCTGCCGGCGACGTGGTGGGAGATATCCAAACATCCACGCTTGAAAGTGATCCACCAAATGAGACCGGAATCTGTGGACAGCTTCAGGGAAAATGGGGTGGATCCGGCGATGGCATCCAAGACAATCGTGTGGATAGTCCACATGGCGATTGCAACCACCAGAGCACGAAGGGAGGGTGGGAGGGGGGAGGCCATTGATGAAGCAAACATATCTCTTGACAGACTGAAGATTGTGTTTGATACTGGCCTAGCAGACGTTGGACTTCGCGCCATATTACTTTAGAGGTGGGGCACTTCTCCAGGCGGTGAAACAGCGTTCCATACTGGCCACACACGACACAGGATGAGTGTAAAGCATTAGAGCGCTCAGCTGTACGATACACCCGCCTCAGGCAGCGCCACACATGGGAACGGACTTGAGGCTGCAACAGAGGATTTTGTGCGTATTTCCAGATAGTCTTTTGGGTCTCAGTGGAATAAGGGATGTCCATCATGTCCAGGTAGTCCACCCTGGATAGGACTTGGGGTCGAATGGGGATCACGCCATCATGGATGGGTAGCCCCTGTACCTCTTGTGTGAACTGAGGAGAGGGGCGGCCTCTTCGGGTTGTATGTCCACTAATACGAATTCTCCACTCTGCGCTTTGCATGGAGAGTAGGATTCGTTTGTAGTGGGTTTTGGTCCCGTGAGGACCTGTGGCTGATGTGTGTGATGCGAGGTATTTCATCAGGGAGTGGGGGTTTGATGGATTGTTGAGGCCCAAGGCCGGGAGAAGTTGGAGCGGGCCGCGTGGGACCAGTGTTGGGATGGGAGTGTGGGAGCAGTGACGGCCGCAATCCAGGTGCCTAGGATCTTAGCGGCATGGGCTTTGAAGTCAAGTAGGCCCATGCCACCATGATGATGAGGGCCAAACATGACCACTAGCCGTACTGGTGGAGGGCGGCCTGACCAAAGCCATCCTTGTAGCAAAGCATACAGGGATTTGAAGAAGCTTGGGGAGAAGGGGATGGCGTGGGCTCCAAACCAGACTTTGGATAGGAGCATAGAGTTGGCAAGAACAACCCTGCCAGTGGGGGTAGTAGGGTGGGCTCTGAGAGAGGCGATTCGCTTCGTCACGTTGTCCAGTATATGGCCCTCCATTACTGCTGACGCGTATCCTCCTGCCTCCAATTACACGCCCAGATGGCATACCGGTCCTATGGTAGGTCGCGGCACAAGGGGAGCACCAGTGGAGCGTTGTGTTTTGAGTTAGTAAGGCGTGGACTTGGGCGAGCAGCTGGGCTGGGTTGGGAACTACTTGCTGGGGCCCAGCAGTTCTGAAACCGACCAAGGAGGATGATTTTGGTTTTGGAGGCGTTCAGTGCCGCGTTGCTTACCTGGGAATATTCCTGGATGAGGGCTTCAAGCGCGCGTGCATCTTTATATTTAGACACCCCCACCACGCAATCATCTGCAAATGCCATCATCTTGATTGGGGTTTAGCCTGGCACATGGACCCCCAGTGAGTTGGGCATTCACATTTCGCAGTAGTGGTCAAGGCTGAAGTTGTATAAGAGTGGGCTCAGGGGTCCCCTTGTCGCAGGCCCTTTGAGGATGGACTATCTCCGTTAGGAAACCTGGGCCACACAGCCATTGTTGCAGATTCCGTGAGCAGCATCACCCAGTTAATGAAGCGCAGAGGTAGGTGGAATTGTTGTAGGCAGGCCCCTAAGGTATTCCCAGTTTACTCTATCATAGGCCTTTTGCTGGTCCAAGAATACAAGTGCCCCAGAAGCTGTGGACTGACACACATTAGCCACAGAGTGCACGTTATCCCAAATCAACCTTCTGGGGATGAAACCGAATTGTTATGAAGAGATGGTGGCAGATGCTACAGTCCCTAAACGGTTAGCCATGATTTTTGTTAAAATTTTGGTGTCTGTGTTTGTTAGAGAAATGGGGCGCCAGTTGGCTAAGATTAGCCTATCCCCTTTCTTGTAGAGTGTGACTGTAAAAGCCTCATGTCCTCCCTGGTAGGAGGCGCGTTTCCAACAGGCTTTGGTTGAGTGAGGCTAGCAGCAATGGGGATATGTATTTAAAATATTTTGTAGAACTCATATGGAATGCCATCTGGGCCTGGGCATTTTTGGTTTGGCGCACCGCAAATGGTAGTCCATAATTCATTCGGAGTAATTAAATTCATTATTTCTGGGTATCAGAAAATGGTGCGGATATGAGCTCTGTCAAGAAATTCTGCCATTTTGGCCGGCTGAATTGGTTCGGCTCAGTATAACTCGGAGTAATATCTTTGCATTTCGATTGCCACTTCAGCCAGTGTGTCCACGATAGAATTATATGATCTTTGCACCTGTGTGCAGGCCACGCTCTGGCGTGGTGCAAAAATTTTTTTGAAGAAGTATGCGGTGCACTTGTCGCCTTTAGTGATGCGTTTGGCCCTGTATTGGACACAAACTCGATGTTTGTGTTGCCTTTCAAGTGCGTTGAGGTGGGCAGCTGCCGCCGCCACTTCTGGCCCCATGCAGGGCTATATCCTGAGGCTGGAATGTTGGACTCCAAGTGGGCCAATTCTGCCAGCGCACGTGATATAACCGCCGATGTGGCTCGTGAGCGTCTGGATGAGAGATGGCGATAGTGGCAGTTGGTGTCTTTTTGAAAGTTGCCCATGTGGAAATGGGGTCCACGCAAAACGGTGCAACAAACGATTTTGCCAAAGTTGCCTCTTCCACCCATGTGGAAAATCCTGGACGCAAGCTCTGGGGGGCGGATTTTGCACCAATGTGGGGCCTTTGCAACTGTGATGGGTAAGTGGTATGTTATCAAGACCAGTAGGTGGTCAGAGAATTCCATTTTTGTTGTTTTGAAGTGGGAGATGTGGGGTTGGAATTTCGCCGGCGCTAGAATAAGGTCAATGCGGGTCATGGACCTTAATTGGCCGTTGTGGATGTGGGGACACATCATGTTTTCAAGCAGTGGGGCATGTCGCAGCAGTGCATCCATTAACCCAAGGGTGGCTTTTAGAACGTGTAGTTCTATGTGACCCTGTGGGGCGTGGGGTGAGGGTGGCCACCAGTCCGTTGGTGAGGTTAGCCAACAGTTCATGTCACCGATTAGGAAAGAATCGGGGGGTAGCGGGAGGGATTTGACCAATGAGAAAAATTCCTGACGCTCTTGTGCACCGTTTGGGGCGTAAATGTTGACAATTGTGTGTGCACATTGGCCCATGAGAAGGTGACAACGAGCACTTGGTCATTTAGGAATGTTTCTGAAGATATAAATTTGAAAAAATTGTTTTTCTGAATTAGCACCCCACAGTGCTTCGACCAAAAGGATAGGGATGGTAGGAGCATTGTTTTCAAAGCATCCTCAGAACCTCGTGGACAGTGGGTTTCCAGGATGGCCAGGATATCCACGGGTAAATTATTTTGTAAAAAAATCAGTTTCCTAGCCCGGGATGGGGAGGCCTTGAGTCCGGCGATATTCAGCATCCCTAGAGTGAAGGTTTCCCCCATCACACCTTAGGTGTGAGGGGGTGGGCCCCCTGGCCCACCAGCCTCTTCCAGGTCCCCACGGGCTTTCACAGCAGCGCGGGTATTAGCAGCAACGCTATCGGGGTTTTTGTTAATTTTTGCAGAAAGAGTCGCGTTGGCTTTGGCCTTCACTTTTTGTTTTCCTGACGTCGGACGAATTTTTTTGCGGTGCGGATAAGTTTGGTGCACCATCGAGTGGGGTAAAAAAATTTTTTTTGATTAGGATAGGTCCCAAGTCAGTTTCAACTGGGGCTTGGGTGCAGCGATTGGGTGAGATCAAATCTCCCATTGGATCCTCAGATTGAGTGGCCCGTTCGGCTTGGGCCTCCCAATCTGATTGGGTGATGGATTCCCGAGTTGCTTCCGCCACAAAGGTCTCCATGTCCTCCTGGCGTTGTGAGTGTGGGATGGTGGTGGTGACCTTGGCCGCTTCCTTGGCTGCGGTCCTATGGGCCTGCTTGGCCTTCTTCCACTCCTGCAGGGAGATGGGCTTTACCAATAGGTAGCAGCCTTGTGCTCCCCATGGAAAGCCTCTTTGGTGCTTGCAGTTGGTTCGTAGTGCGCCTCTCCACTGGCCATGGCCACCGAGGGGTGCTCTTGGAATGTAACGCCCTCTTTAATGGGGCACGCGTGTGCCTTATGGCCAAACGTGTCACAGTGGGTGCAAATGGGGGGTGCGCTGTCCACGGTTACCTGGAATGGGTGGGTGGTGTGCCCTGCGATGTCAATAAAGGTGGAGTGCGGGATCTGGGTTAGGTCCTTCGCGATCTCCTCAGTTGGGGTCAGAACTGCGATGGCTTTGCCAGTGCACAGGTGTGGCATCAGCGTGAAATGTTGCATTTCAAAAGATTGTATTTCGCCATATATGGCAAGACCATCTTTCAGGTGTTGCTCCAAAATGTCACGTTTTACCGTAGTAGGCAAAAAGTCAAACGTGAGGAAAATTTGGTTTGATTTTGTCCATCTGGTGCGTTTAGTTTCGATGACCCATTGCCCTTCAGGGAGGTTGACCACTACGCGCACCGCTGCAGCCTCGTCTGCTGCTATTTTGCTTTCAAAACCTAGGTCCAGCCAACTGCACGACATGGAGTGAGGTGCAACGTACACCGCGGTCGGGAAAATTTTGTGTACATCTTCACAAAATTTTTCCCATAGGGCCATTTTTTTGGATGTCCAGATACACACGGACTCCGAATTCCACCGACAAAAGTGGCTGGGAATGTGGCGTATTGATGTACTGGTTGCATCGTGCTTGCCACGCGAGTATCTCCGGGGAAATTGTGACCGCTGGTTTTTTAGATTTTTTCTATTCCGCCGGATTCTCTGGGGCGTTTTTGAACGTTAGAGGCCGTGGGCCTTCCGCCTGCTCCTCTTGCCTTGCTTGCCCAACTGCTCCCAGACATGGGCGCAGACTAATCCCTCTATGAGATTATCAAACTAGATTTAGTCTTGAATTGAATGGGTTGCAAAAGTGTTTGCAACGAGAAAAAAAAAGTTTTAGCTTATCCCCTTTTTGTATAACATAATAATGAATGCCTCTTGCCCTCCAGGAAGGAGTCACATTTCCATAAGGCATTGGTTCATAGAGGCAAGCAGTAAGGAGGAGAGATATTTGAAATACTTCTTATAGAACTCATAAGGGATGCCTTATGGACTTGGGAATTTCCTGTACAGTGCACCGTAAATGGCAGACCAGAGTTCATCCCAAGAAATCTTATTCATCAACTCTGGAAAATGGGAAATGGTGTATATGTGCACTTTTTGAGAAAAATTGTCCACTTTGGCCAGTGGAACTGGATCAGAGTGATACAATTCAGAGTATTAGTTGTGTACTTTGATTGCCACTTTTGCTGGCATATCTGCGATGGAGTGCTATGGCCTTCATACCTATGTGCAGGCTAAGCTCTGGTGCAGTGCGAAGAATTTTTAAAAAAAATTAGTGTAACATGTATCGCCCACTGTTAAATGCTTGGCTTTATACTGAACACAAACCCAGTGCTTGTGTTGTCTTACCAGTGCGTTGAGGCAAGAGGACACTTCCACCCACTTGCGACCCCAAGCCAGGCTGTAGCCTGCTGCTGGAACATTGTTTTCCAGTTAATCCACTTCTGCCAGCATGCGCAAAATGATTGCCAAGACAGCCCACAAGCGACGTGTTGAGATGTGGCGAGCTTGTCAGATGATGTTTGCTTTGAAGGTTGACCAGGTGGAGATTGGGTCTGCACATAACAGTGTGGTAAACTCAGGAGCTGAGGCATTGGTGTCCACCCATGAGGAAAACTAGGGTGTTGCAATCTTGGTGGGGTGGAGTTTGCACCACTTCAGCCCTGGGCTGCTGGATTAGACAAACAGAAGGAAACTGATACCATTCTGTGGTTGGATAAATCGATTGTTGTCATGGTAAAGTGGGAAATTGTGATTGAAATTCTTGGCACAATAATAAGGTCAATGTGGGTAATAGACCTTAGCTGGCCGTTGTGCACATGGGGGCGAGACATGTTTGTGAGTAGTGGTGCATGATGTGGCAGAGTATTGAACAACCCTAGGGTGG